>OW119934.1:78670085-78695085 GCA_933210815.1 Meta bourneti | reverse complement strand
TTTTCCGCAGTAGTTTCACTTCAATAAGCAAAGATTCAATTTATCCCATACATGACTTGTGTTTGAGGAACTCTCACGGAAACAAGCAAACAACTGTGTACCCGAGCGATGAAATGAGGTTTAAATGAAAATTTCCCGACCGGTGGAAACAGTTACAATCCTTTGATCCTGAAGACTTGGTACAATCTGGGGGTTTATCATCATTTAATATTTCGTTCTGAATCCCAGAACTACAGGAAAGTAGCTTGCACATGTAGCCTCAAATAAGTGATGTAAAAGAATAATATAAAATGTTATATAAGGATTAACTACTTCTAGTTCGATTTTTAATTTTCATGCAGTAGCGAACTTACGTGTTTCGGTGATTGAAAATTAAGCTAGCTAGCTAGGTAGTTAATTAACGTCTCACTGGATTAACAGAATGGGCTATTGGAGACGGTCCGGGATCAATTCGGAAGGGAAACATCAAGGAAGAGGCCTCGTAATTTTGAGCCTTGGTCAGATGACGAGGTCAACCCCTGAGGTGGCACCCCATTCTCCAAACTTCCGCACCACGCCAACGTGAGGACATTTGAGGCCACGATAGATTTAACGTGCACTAGCTCCCGTGTACACGGTGGTCTTTGACTGGACTGAGTTTCGAACTGGAGAGTGGGGTGCCAACTCAGATGTGACCTGTTCATCTGACCGTGGCTCAAAATTACGTGGTGTTGTCCTCGGATCTTTCCCTTAAGGTTTGATCCCGGACCGTTGCCAATAGCCCGTTCTTTTGCTCCAGTTCGATGCTAATTAAAGTACCTACCTACCCAAAGGGCAATATCCGAGGACAACTCCTCATAATTTTGAATTAGTCAGAAGACGAGGTCAGTACCTGAGATGGCACCCCACTCCAAACTTCCCCACCACGCCAACGTTAAAACATTTGAGGTCACGACAGTTATAATGTGCACCACCTCCCGCGTACACGACAGTTTTTGGTTGGCCCAAGTTTCTAACTACAAGCTCCCCGGTTGCTAATCCGTACTCTTCCAACTGGGCTACCGCGGCCAGAAAATTGAGCTAATCATCCAAGTCGCTTCCGCGAGATATTTGATATCATCACGATCTGACGAAATTTGCTAATGACAAGATATCTCGTTATCAAGATATTGCCGATTTTTCGATGACGGAGAGATCAAGATCTGTTCATACTTTTTTGTAATGATGACATACCTCGTCCATCTAGATCTGATCAGTTTCGTTAATGATGAGATACCTCGTCCATCTAGATCTGATCAGTTTCGTTAATGATGAGATACCTCGTCCATCTAGATCTGATCAGATTCGTTAATGATGAGATACCTCGTCCATCTAGATCTGATCAGATTTGTTAATGATGAGATACCTCGTCCATCTAGATCTGATCAGTTTCGTTAATGATGAGATACCTCGTCTATCTAGATCTGGTCAGATTCGTTAATGATGACATATCTCGTCCATCTAGATCTGATCAGATTCGTTAATGATGACATATCTCGACCATCTAGATCTGATCAGATTTGTTAATGATGAGATATCTCGCCCATCTAGATCTGATCAGATTTGTTAATGATGAGATATCTCGTCGAGACAACCACCAGGAGGGTTAATCTTAACCTTGGTCGTGGCGTTGGTCTCCATCTTACAGAGTTTTGAAAACGACGTGTTTGAGGAGGCTAGTAGTCCAACCACCAGGGGGTTAAGTAGCATTCAGAGCATTGGCAAGCAATGGGAGAGAGTAACCTTGCAGAATTTCGAACCAGTAAGATCGAAAATATATACATCTAATTATGGCAGGTTCATAAAACTTTACAGAAACATTTTCCATTGTAGCTCATTCGCGAGGAAAACGGGTCCGCCTTAGGGCGGTTGAAAGAACAACGAATTAATAATCGGAAGGTTTGGAGTTCGGTACTCGGTCCAGACAAAGACATTATACACGGGGGGGGGTGCGCTTTAAATCTGTAGTGGCCTCAAATGCCCTCACGTTGGTGTGGTGTGGAAGTTTGGAGAGTGGGGTTCCAGCACAGGTGTTGACCGCATCATCTGACCGTGGTTCAAAATTACGTGGTGCTGTCCTCGATCTTTCCCTTGGTCATTGGAGATACCATCTGGAGATAAACAAAATCGCTGTTTTTACTAACCTTTTAATACCTGGCAAATTTGAGCCTTGCTCAGACGACGAGGTCAACACCTCACTGGCACCCTCTAATTAATTACACTTATATACAGTGGAGAGTATTGAACGTGACATATTCGCACCTTTAACACAAAGGGAAAATATTCATTTAGCAAAGTGATGCAAAGTAACTGTGCATTTTAGTTAAGTAACAGTAACCCCCATTGATAAATCGCAATAAGTCTTAAGATCCCAAGAACAGACGCGGAAACACTGATAACCTTTTTTTCGTCACTTCGCTGATTTTCAATTTCAATTAAAACAGATTTTCCGGGAACAGATCTGAAAAGCTACTATTTTTACATTTCATAGCTTCTCACGGTAGCTACAATACATCGAAATCGTTTCAAGCGACAGACTCCTTCCTACTCTAGTGAATAGTCCCATTTCGTTCCAGCTACAAGGAGCGCAGATTTGCGTTAAATGAATTGGGCTTGTGTTATTCAGCAACTACCCACTGTTTCAGTAAATTTATCATCACTGACGATCCTAGCGGTGATTGTGGCAGTCCTCTTTGAGAACTATACAGCGAGTTGGACAATTCGAAACTAAATGCGAACGTTTTCTCCATCGAAGTATATGAAGCTCGAAATGGCGGAAATGAAGCACGGGAATGCATAGAAACCAGAGAATATCCTCACGCTTACATTGTTTGCAGCTGTTATTAATTTAAGGTTTAAAACGGAGGTGTGAAATCTCATCAAAGGAAAATGTCTCGTAATTTTACAATGTACGCAGTGGTATACAGAAATTGCAGTGTTTTATCCTTCGTTTACTTGTTTGGGTTTAAGGGAACTTAGTACCCTAAAAATTACCAAGATATCGATGCTTTTTAAATCTCTTACATGAATTGTACAGTTTTAAAGAATATATGTGCAAAATTTCATTGCTGTAGCTACATTAGTTAGCGAGATGTTAAATTTTTTCCATCGAATGACAAATGTAAAATCGACAAACTTTAAACCTGTAAGTGGTTTCGACGAGATACCTTGTCCATCAAGATCTGATCAATTTTGCTTTTTACGAAGTATCTAGTCATCAAGATAAATGCCGCTTTTTTGCATGATGACGAGATCAAGATCTGGTAATTTTTTTTATCCAATGACGAGATATCTCGTACATCAAGATGAGGTCAATTTTGCTAAAGACGAGATACTCCGTCGAGTCAATCACCAAGAGGGTTAGATTATAAAGCCCTCTTCTCAGCTTTTTGTTTTTCATGCTGCAATATATTTAACCTTCCGAGTGGTTTCGACGAGAAATCTCGTCAATCAAGATCTAACCAATTTTGCTTTTTCCTGATGCACCTTCTTTCAATATTTATTGCAATCTCCCCTTGGAAGATTGCTTCATTTACATTTTTGCTCTCGAAGTTTTGAAGTAATACATCTAATATTATGTTTTTAGTTTTTCAGCTAAATAGTCCTATATGTAAATAAAACAATTAATGAAATAGTTTCCTAAACAATAAAGGCAATGAAAATAAAATGTGTCATGTAAGAGATAATATATTTATCAATTATAAAAATTCATTTTACTAATTGTTGTTCTATAAAGGGACATGTTATATTATGTCCCTTATTATTCTATAAAATTGTTTTGAGTCAAATGTATTCCTACCCAGTTCTAAACTTCTTTTCCGTTATTTTTAAAGGCACAATTTCTATCTGAACCAAATCTTTTCAATAGAGCTGTTAAGAAAAGGGTTTTAGCTTCAATGCTGTCAGTATCAAAATACATTTAACATCACTCTGATCTAAAGGTAATTAGCTAGATGAAAAACAAATGGTATTTATATTTTCATAGGAATCAAGGGAGAAACGTTTCAATATAAATTGCTTTCCGTAATTACACCAATATCCGATTGTTAAAGCAACGTTATCTCATTTTGGAAGTTGAAAAATGCTTATGGCTGGATAAATATCAGCTCTGTTTAAGAATCCTTCAAAAACTCTAAAAGTCGATCTATAAGTTTGAAATTACTATGACATCTTTAGCATTACAATGCAATTGCGTATTTGGGTCTATTGTTCACAAATTGAAAACAAATATCTCAACATGCATTATTCAAATTACTAGAATAACTTCATGCACAATTTATTTTTTATTCCTTTTTAGGGACGAAACCATGGTAGGTAGTATTTAATTACCATCGCACTGGAGCAACACAACGGGCTATTGGCGACGTTCCGGGATCAATCCCGAAGGTAAAGAAAGATCCAAGGACGAAACCACGTAATTTTGTACCATGATCAGATGACGAGGTCACATCTGAACTCTCCAAACTTCCACATCACACCAACGTGAGGACATCTGAGGCCTCGACAGATTTAACGTGCACCACCTCCATGTACACGACGGTCTTTGGTTGGATTCGAACTCGTAACCCTTCGGTTGCTAATCCGTTACACTTCCAACCGAGCTACCGCGGCCCAATTACTGTTTAGATTTAAGATTTCTGAAGGCATTTTGTCCCATACTTACTGCATTTGTTGCTGGCTACTGTAGTCGTATGCATTGGTCAATGAAGTATTATTTGAAAAACTAAAGCAAATAAAGCTATATTTTTAAAGGATGTGATTGAGAAAATCAGTAATGCTATTTCGATAAAGGTAATTCTCACCTAACTCTAAAACCGGTAATTGAAATTCGCACCTAACTGTAAACCCGGTAAGGTAGTTCCGGCAATTTTAATTCTCACTGAACTCTAAAACCGGTAATGATGTTTCGGTAACAATAATTCCCACTTAACTCTGAAGTTGGTATTGATATGTTTCGGTAACAGTTATTCATACCAAACTAACCGATAATGATATTTTGCACCAAAATTCAATTCGGGTAATGATGTTTCGATAACGGTAATTCTCAACAAACTCTAAAACTGGTAAGGATGTTTCGATAACAGTAATTCTCACTAAATTCTAAAACCGGTATTGATGTTTCGGTAACAATTATTTATACCAAACTTTAACCGATAATGTTATTTTGGTCAAAGTAGTTCGCACTAAACTCTATTTCGGATAAATATGTTTTGGTAACGGTAGTCCTCACCAAACACTAAAACCCTCCAAGGATATTTCGGTAAAGGTAGCTTATGCAAAATTCAAAAATTACCAAGGAGATGTACAGTATTGGTAATTCTTACTAAACTCCAAGCTAACGGTAAGGATTCTTCGATACACGTAATTCTCACTGAACTTCAAAATTGGTAATGATGTTCCGGTAACTGTTATTTTTACAAACTTTCAACAATAATGATATTTTGGCCGAGGTAATTCGCATCAAACTCTAAGCCGAATAATGATATTTCGGTAACGGTAGTTTCCACCAAACTCTAAAACCGGTATTGATGTTTCGGTAACAGTTATTTACCCTACTTTAAAATCTGTAATGATGCTACGGTAACGGTAATTTTCACCAAACTCCAAAACTGGTAATGATGTTTCGGTAACAATTATTCTTACTCAACTTTAACCGGTAATGATATTATGATCAAGGTAATTCGCTCCAAACTATAAGAAGGGTAATGCTGCTTCGGTAAATGTAATTCTCACCAAATTCTAAAACCGCCAGGGTAGTTTTGGAAACGGTAATTCTTCCTAAACTACCTAAAATTGCCAAGGATTTTTCGGAAACAATAATTCTCACCAAACTCTAAAACCAGTAATGATTCTTCGGTGACGGTAATTCTCACCAAACTCTAAAACCAGTAATGATGCTTCGGTGACGGTAATTCTCACCAAACTCCCAAACTGGTAATGATGAGTCGGTAAAAGTTCTTACCGATATTCAACCGATAATGATATTTTGGTCAAGGTAATTCTCATCGAATTCTAAAACCGGTAAAGGTGGTTCGGTAACCAGTAATTCTCACCAAACTCTAAAACCAGTGATGATGCTTCGGCTTACCGAACTTTAACCGGTAATGATATTTTCATCAAGGTAATTCTCACCATATTCTAAGTCAAGTAATGATGTTTCGATAACAGTAATTTTCATCAAACTCTAAGACCAATAATGATGCCTCGAAAAAAGTTGTTTTTAACAAACTTTAATAGGTAATATATTTGTGTCAAGGTAATTCTCTCCGAACATACACTAAAACCGGTATTTAATTATCAGTTTTCATGCCCTAGTTTTTCTACTATATCTCACTTTAATTTGTAATTCGGGAAATATAGAACACCCTACATAGATATTTACACATTAATTTTCAAATTCAAGGTACATAGCTTTCAATACAAACATACCATTTTCCGAAAGGAGTAAAAGTATCATAGAACTAAAAAGCAGAAAGCGAAAGCTTCTTCCAAAAGTTAGACACTGATAGTCTTGCTTCACTAAGCAAAAGAAAAGGTTCCGAGAGAAGAAGAAAAGAAACGAAGAAAACAAGAAGAGTAAAAAGTTTAAAAGGAAAAAAAATTTTAGATGAATAAACACTATGAATAAAACAAAACTCATATCTTCTAGTGTTGCATGTTGAGAGGATTTATTTACGCACTTGTTTGTTACCGTTGAATGGTTACATTGTTCTGTTTCTGCTCAAAATAAGTTTGGTTCTGAGTTTAGTTTCTTTGCGATTTTTTTCTGTTTTCGTGATAACAGCGTCTAAGGTGAGTTTGTTTATTCAAGTTTTAAAAAGGAGTACTAGTGGGTTTTTATGGTCTAAATCAGGGATAGTCAACCTTTTTATAAATACCGCCCACTTTTGTATCTTTGTTGGTAGTACAATTTTCTTACCGCCCACCGGTTCCGCAGTAACTTAATTTAGCGCAACTGCAAAGTACTCGTAATTTTTGAGTGGAAGTTTAGTAAAAATATATAGTCAAGTTTCTTTTTATTTATACTTTACATGTTTATAATACATAGAAAATTTAATTTGATGCTGCATTTTGCATCGCCATCGATATAGCGCCTACTAGTGCGGAAATTGCTTAAATTGGAGAAAAAGAAAATTAAATATAAAAACTATAAAAGTACAAAGTCTGTTAAATGACCTTTAATTAATTATTAATGAGATACTTGAGGCTGATGCTGCGAAACTAAATATTTGATATCTGGTTCAATTTTCGTAAGGAACAATCGAAGGTTTCCTCTTTCGGAAATATTCAGACGGTTTCTCTGATTGGTGATAATATGATTAACAGCACTAAGCCTGATTCTACAAGATATGAGGTAGGGAAAGGCATCAATAAATTGAATATCATTTTCCACATATTTGGATATAACGCAGGCATTTTTTATTTAGCCATAGGTTTTCAAATCCACCACTATCAAAATTATATTTACTCTCTCATCATATCTAAGTTCTAACAGTTCTTGGCAAGTTGTACCAGCCTCCTCAATATTTGTAGTAAAAGGATTTTTCATCCAGTCATACACCTTCAAGTTCAAAATATCTTCAAATCGTTTTTCCATATCCAATTTAAGTTCGTTAAGGTGGCTACTGAATCTTTCAATCTCCTCTGGAGCTACATCATCTTTTATAGATGATAATTCGGGAAACTGATGATATTCTCTCTTCAATAGATTATAACGAAGACCAAGTTTGTCGATAAATAATGACACAATATTTTGGAAATTGATAAGAGTTTTATTAGCTCCTTGAAGCTGCGAATTGATTTCATTAAATCTCTTGAAAATATCTGCCAAATAAAAGGCATCATTCTTTACTGTTTTTAATTGTTGATATAGATTGGTCTCAATATTTTCAAAAAATGTATGACACTATCATATAATGCTACAAAACGAAACAAACAAGTACCCTTTGACAGCCACTGAACTTCTGTGTGTAAAAGTAAACTAATAAATTCCTCGTTATTGTCCTTGCACAGCTGTCGAAACATTCTATCATGTTTGGCATTGAATTTGATCTTATTTACAGCTCTAATAATTACAGTTAATGATGAATGGAGACTTGTACTTAAATGTTTCCTACAAGATATTGTTTGTGCACCTCACAATGAATACATAAAACGTCTGGCACTTCTTCCTTCAAATAAGCAACAAATCCAGGATAGCGACCTACCATTAATGGTGCTCCATCGGTAGCGCATGCAACAATATTGTTCAAAGGTATATTATTTTTTGTAAAGTATGATTTCACAGCCTTAAATATTGATAATCTTCTTGTATCTGTAATGAGATTTATTGCGAATAGCATTTCTTCTCGCAATGTATTGTTTTCATCAAAATAACGTGCATATGTCATCAATAAAACATTATTATCTGCAATGGTAGACTCATCCGGTTATATAGAAAATGAAGAGTTTTGGAGATTACCTATAAGTTTATTTTTAACATTAACTACCATTTCTTCAATTCGTCGCTTTAGTGTTCTATCGCTTAGGAGCAACGTTTTTAAAGCTTCATGTATATCCGATGTATTACCGTTGAGATAAATTCTTTTATAGAGGGTATTAACTGTTCTCCAATATTATAGCTTTTACCACTTTTTTCAATTAATTCTGAAATGCAATAAGCGGCAGTTAATCCATCTTCGTTCGTTGCATGTTGTTTCTTAAATGATGCAAGGATTGATGGACGATTTTGAAATTTTTTATATATTTCCTAAAAATATTCACTGGACTTGCCTTTATCTTTTGGATGCTTTGTAGCAAGATATTCTCGCAATCAACTTGGCTTCATTGCTTCATTGGATAATGTTTTATGACACAGTAAACACATTAGGAGTTGTTTATTTACAAGAGATTCGATGAATCCCATTTTCAGATACTCTGGTAAATAGCCACGAGCGTATTACTTTTTCGAGACATGGGCTCACAATATTTCACCCAATTTATAAAACTTGTTTGAAGTGGTAGGCACGTGCTTACTTTCACAAATCTAACTACGTACTGGCCCCACCATGAACCGAACTCAACTTGAGTGATGGCCGCTGGTACACTCCGCTTTCGTCATGCGCACTACAGTGCAGTACAACCTGCTCTGTCATTGAGTCATAGATGTGCGGTGATAACGGAAAGTAGCTTCAGCATCGGACAAAAATCCTACCACCCACCATGAAAGCTTGAATCGCCCACTAGTGGGCGGTGGGGACCAGGTTGCCTACCACTGGTCTAAATGAACGTTTACAGTCAAAATAAAAATCAATAACGTCAATAACTATAGTGGTAACAAGCTGAATTACCCGGCGTTTTTCGGTTGATTTGTTTGTAATTCACCGTATCATTACTCAATGTTATTCCTATGGGATTTCAAATTGTCTTTAGCTTCCTCTACAGACCCAGGACAAATTGAACTGTAATAGAATATAGCCTATGCTTCCCGCAGGATTCTACAGGATGAATATAGCAAATTTGGTGTGAATTGGTCGGACAGATCGTAAAAAAAGACTCAATGTTATTCCTATGAGGATTTCGAAATGGTTTTAACCCTCTCTGCAGACCTAGGACAAATCGAACGGGTTACTATAAAGTCTTTGTTTTCCGAGGATTCTATAGAATGAGTGTGCGAAATTTGGTGTGAATTGATCTGACAGAGATCGTAACATTACTCAATGTTATTCCTACGTGGATTTCAAATTGTTTTTAGGCACTTCTGCAGACCCGAGATAAATAGAACGGGTGTTAATATGTAGCGTATGTTACTCGCAGGGCTCTAAAGAATAAGTGTACCAAATGTGGTGTGGGTTTGTCAAACGGTGTAGAATTTTATTGAGAAGACATACAGAGGCCAATTCTGCTTTCTATATATAGTAGATGACTATAGACTTGAATAATATAAATAGATGAATAATATGAATAGATTATAGACGTGAGAAATATAAAGAGACTGAGCATTGCTATGGAAAGGAACTTCAAAATGTGTGACAAACATGTCAAGCTAGTAATCACGTGACTGCTCTGTGAACAATCGACTTGGTTGGCCGATTTGGCTCTTTATAGCCTCATTTGGCAATATAACATCTTATAACAGGGTTCCGTCGCCTAAATTTAGCTTGACAGCAATGTCGTGTACTTGGGGCTGGTGCACGGCAAATTTGTTGGGGCCTCAAATGTTCTCACGGTGATTTGGTGTGGAAGTTTGGAGAATGGTGTGCCAGATCAGGTGTTGACTTCGTCATCTGAACGTGGTTCAAATTTACGAGGTGTTAATCAAAAAAAAATTAAAAATTTGCATGATCCAAAAATTACATTTTCTCGTAAAACTTTGTGAAACAAGGAGGCAAATAAGTAAATAAAAGTAGACTGAGCATTGCTATTGAGAGGAGTTTCAAAATGTTTGACGAACACATCGATTAGTAGTCACGTGATTGCTCTGGGGAAAAATTACTTGGTTGGCCGATTTGGCATTTTAACTCCTCGTTTGGCGGTATAACATCGTATGTCAAGGTAGATGTGTGAACGCGCATATCTATAGACTGGTGAACAAATGGTGAAATCGTCAAAATCCACTACTATGTAGCGCAAACCTATCAGATGATGGATCTTCCGTCTTCTCCCGTCCCCTGGACCAATCAGATGATGAATGTTCGTCTCCATCAGGCAGATGAAAGCAGTCTAAGGGTCACGTTACTAGTTTTGGTCACATGAACCTGGCGCAAATAAAAAGGTTACCGTTGCTCACTCTACTTTTATATTTCCTCTATTATAATGACAGATAGTGAATCCCTCGAAGTATGTGCCGATCTTGCTGTTTGGAAACCTTCTATTGCTCATTTCCTCAAAACAGAATCCTTTGGAAAAATTATATAGCTAATTTCCTTAGAATAGAATCCCTTAGAAATATTACATTGGTCAAAAAGCTCAAAATTGGTTAGAAATCAAGGTAGGTAGGTATTTGTACTAACGTCACACTGGAGCAACACAACTGTCTATTGGTGACGGTCCGGGATCAATCCCTAAGTGACAGATCCTAGAACACCTCGTAATTTTGAACCACGGTTAGATGATGAGGTCACACCTGAGCTGGCACCCACTCTCCGAACTTCCACACCTCGAAATTTGAGGTCACGACAGATTTAACGTGCACTAGCCCCCTTTGTACACGAGGGTCTTTCGTTGGATTCGAACTCGCAACCCTCCGGTTGCTAATCCGTTACTCTTCCAACCGGGCTACCACGGCCCGTACAGGTTTCAGGATGGAGTTATGCGTGTAAACCCCTCAAACGGTTAAACCCATTTGAAAAAAAGTAAAAAACTGACAAATTCATTTCGCAAATTTCTCCTGTAAATAAATAAAACTGTTCCTTTCCTCAAAAAGTTTATCAACTCTTAAAGAATTTGTCAAATTGCATGCCTTCCCATTAACCGATCACCATCCTACTTTCAATAACACCTCAGGCTACCATTACGCTATCTGATCTCAAGAATTCAGCAGTTCCAAGTGTTCACCAAAGATAATGGAAACATTAAACGAGGAATTAGCACCAGAATGATTCGCTTACAAAGCGCAATTCCCGAAGATTAGGCGAACTTCGGACACCTCGCGTGTTGGTAACGATTTAAGGTGAAATTAAGCTCAGAGTTGGTAATTGTGGTGTAATAGCAGCTTTTAGCGGTCATAATGACAACACTTTCAACTGGCAGATAATTGCTCTTCAAGAATACCGCAATCAAACGAAGAAAAAAGTCTGCAGTGATGGGGTACTGAAGACGGTGAATTGATTATGGGTGGCCGTTGATATGGAGAACATTTTGCTTTGAGGGTAATGATGGATTGTTATGGTGATCGTTCCCTAACACTTCATATCTGAAACTGAAGTATTAGAGTATCCTTATATTACTTTTTTATGCTAGACCAGTCTCCAATCTCTAGACTATCAATCTACGAGCAGCCCTATAGAGGTTTGAAGAATTTAAATATGGTTTAAGGTGTACGTATACACTAGAAGATTTTTTTAATTTTGACTTTAAAAATTCGGTTTTTTACAATAGGTCATTTGTGCTTAATATCATTTCAGTGCGAAAAAATCTAATTAAGCTAATAATTAATTATCTAATTTAGATATAATTAGCTTATTAGCATGTGTTTTTAATAGTGATATCTCAAATTCTAATTTGTTTAGAAAGACTATTCCCGTTGGAGATTATTCCTAGTATTATTCTTGATGTTTTTACCCTCAATCAAGTTGCTAGAGAAAATAGTTTTATAACAATTTTTTTCACCAAGCAGATATAAAAAATCAAGATTTTTTCAGAAATTTTACCATTTAAAAATCAATTAAATATTCATTTCTTACCTAATAATTCTGACTGAGAGTCAAAACTTCCACTGTATATAGGTTACAATGATACAAAATAACTACAATAGATCTATTCATTCTTGAGTTATCACTGTTTGAACGAAGCATCCTATTGCAAAACACAGTTCTCGGAAATTGAGTTCAAAGTTTTGGAAACATGTTAGCACAGGTGACAATACCTAACAAAAATCCCTGTAACTACAAAACGATTTTGAATATTTAAAAGATCTTGGTATCGCTCGAAAGCTAAACAAGTTGGAAAATGTTTTGAAGCAATAAAAAATATTGATATTCTGGTCAATTTTCGTGATTTGAAGTGTATGTTACCGTGAAAGACCGAAATTAGAGAATGTCAATATTCTCCGGTGAATGTCGACACACACACACACCAAATACGTCGGTGAAAGATCGAATATTTGGTTATATTCTTATACATTCGGACCATCGCCGGTGTATTTCGACAAGCACATATAAACTCTGGTGGGGGTCGAAACGAGAAGCCGAGAAGGCGGAGAGGCCACACCAGAGAGGCCTCTCCGCCTTCAGTTTAAGTTGTTGCAATAAATAAGATTGTATAACGTTAATCACATAATTAATGTGTAAGTTTATTATTGGTATTATTTTCTTTTCTCATTTAGAATGTACTGTTCGTTTAAGGTTCAACAATTTATTTACATGTGCTGTTACTTAAGCTTTCTCCTATTTTGACGTATATCATAATATGTTTTAATAATAAAGTATGATTTAAAAAGTTGCATTTTTGTCTTAACGTAACAAAATTATTTTTATTCAACATTCACCATCAGTGCATGCTGAATGTCGACATTTGCCGGTGTAAGTTAGAAATAATGATATTTAGAAAATATTTCGGACATGCACGAAGCAACTATGCGAATGTTGACATTCACCGGAGAATATCGACATTTTCCAGATATCGGTCTTTCACAGTAACATATACATAGGACATTATCCACAGCATAACTTGCAATTGTACTGCCCGGAATTTTAGGTTAGTCTTTGAGTTATTCTCCAGTTATTTCATCCATTTCGGGACGACAGATTATCTCACGACCCCAATACGAGTGTATTAGTAGGTATTCATGTCGGGTAGGAAGTTGAAAACAAGCTACTCCTACCGCTTTGGGGGCCAGGTAGCCCAATTGCAAGAGTCAGCGGATTAACCAGCGGAGGGTTGCGAGTTCCTAACTAGGTCCAACCGAAGACAGTCGCGTACGCGGGGGCTGGTACGCGTTAAATCTCTCATGGCCTCAAACGTCCTCACGTTGGCGTGGCGTGGAAGTTTGGAGATTGGGGTGCCAGCTCAGGTGTCGACCTCGTTATCTGACCGTAATCCAAATGTCCTCGGATCTTCTTTCCCTTCGGGATTGATCCCGAACCGTCACCAATAACCCTTCGTCTTGCTCCAGTGCGACGTTAATTAACTACCTACCTGTCTACCTCGGATATTCTCCAGCCATTTCAATCAAGTCGGCGAAAACAGATACTATCTCGCTACTCCAATACGATTTACGTGTCTCAGTAGGTAGTCATGTCCGGTAAGAAGTCGGAAACGAGCGACTCTGACGCTCTGGGACCCTCAACGGCACATCTTTAGGAGCATACGGGCATCACGACCCTGAGATACCCGAGTGACATAAAATGTGTCGTCCTTGAACCTCAGCGGTTCCAAGTGGTTTCGTCGAGGTATCTCGTCCATCGAGATTTGACCAATTTTTCTAATGACGAGATATCTCGTCATCAAGGTATTGCCGATCTTGACGTAAATACGTCTTTAAAATCAGTATGGAGATCATCGGCAGAAACTTACGCGTCACGAAAAGTGTTGATATCTTAAAGCCCCTTAACTCCAGGGGAATCAGCCTATGGGGATAAATGGCCTACCATCGTGTAGAGCAGGGGTATCAAACTGGCGGCCCATGGGCCACACGTGGCCCCCAAGATAATTTTTTGTGGCCCACAATGCTCTGAAATAAAATGAAAACAGGCCAATATGTTATGAAGAAAATAGCACTTAGGGGAGATCGAGGCAATACCGTACACACAATTTCGTCACGTTAAAAATGTGTGAGCAACTATTTTCGTCCATGAAATAAAATAAACGGCCTACAGATCAAGATTAACTGACAAACATTTATCTTCCATAATGAAGATTGTCTGTTCTCAGTCTTTGAATCCAGATATTGGAAAACTCTAGTAGGAAAGCACTGGCAAGTTTCCGGTTAAAGAATTAATTTTAGTTTTATAAATACATTAAATTAAATAAACGTTTAAATAAAAGCAATTATATAGCAATATTATAAATTATTACCCTAAATTCACTTAATTACATAATGTGTTTTAATTATCCTATCCATATTCCTGTGAATCCTCACTTCAAAATATAATTTTAAGAAAATTTGTAAATTTGATGTGGCCCGCGTGAATCTTACCAGTTGCATTAAATGGTCCGTGTTTTAATTGAATTTGACACCCCTGGTGTAGAGGAAGGTGGGCCACGTCGACCAGGTTCACCACTAAACCACTGCCCCCTCTGATCTTTCTCCCGTGTGGTGGGAGAAATGAGTCACATTTCGGGCATAAGCTGGCCTGTTTAACCGCTGTAACTTCAGTTCTAATCGACGGGTCGTGGCGACTTTTGCTTAAATTGAAGAGAACGACGCGTTCTACAATTTCATTTGCCTAGTTGGCAGTTAAAACCATTTGTGCGAAAATTATGTGCAGTGGAAAGTGGCGATTTGTCGAAGATTTCACTTTGAAGCCAAAATAGCGGCATAGGAAACGCAAACAAGTTGAAAGAGCAGTTCAAGAAGAACAAAATGATACCAAGAAGTCTAAACCTATGAAAAGTGCGAAGAGATCTAGAGCTTACCGAAAACTCAAGAAGGAACAGGCCGAGCAGGTGGCGTACGCGGCGACGTCGCTGAACCATCTAATGAGCTGTCACCACGCTTGGAAACACCACTACCGACCTTACCTTTGGCAGGAACATCAGCATTGAAACCATCGCTGGACCATCTAACGAGCTGTCACCACGCTTGGAAACACCACTACCGACCCTACCTTTGTCAGGAACATCAGCATCGAAACCATCGCTGGACCATCTAACGAGCTGTCACCATAACATCAGCATCGAAACCATCGCTGGACCATCTAACGAGCTGTCACCACGCTTGGAAACACCACTACCGACCCTACCTTTGTCAGGAACATCAGCATCGAAACCATCGCTGGACCATCTAACGAGCTGTCATCACGCTTGGAAACACCACTACCGACCCTACCTTTGTCAGGAACATCAGCATCGAAACCATCGCTGGACCATCTAACAAGCTGTCACCATAACATCAGCATCGAAACCATCGCTGGACCATCTAACGAGCTGTCACCACGCTTGGAAACACCACTACCGACCTTACCTTTGTCAGGAACATCAGCATTGAAACCATGCCGTTTGTCTCGTACTTTAGCTATCACAGACTCATCATCCATCATCTAACAACACCATCTATCACATAACATCTAACACCACTATTATGTATCCACCAAAACTGGTTAAATAAATAAATGTCAAACAAATACCCGCCGTCTTCATTTCACCAGCGACCCACTTACCAGGTATTCCGCCCAAAAGTATTCACGAACCAAAACTTACGATACAGTAGGGACTGCCTACCCGCTGTTTTTAATGGGGTTTACTGTCTTTGGTGAACACGGGGGTCGTTCTCCAGGGACATCCATACGATCTTTTTCCGCTTTCATCCCACTATTCTATTCCTGATCACTTTTTGCCTTTCATGAATTATTTTGCTTAAGGTCATTATCTTTCGTTAGGCGCAGCTAGGCCAAATATGGCCCCTTGACCATAAAACCTAATTACAACCATCTGAGGTGTCTCACATTTTGCTGTGGTCGCAAGATTCATCCTTTTTGCCCTAAATGGAAGCCCGATCAGACCTCTCCAGTGCCTGGGGTTGTCCCGAGAGGACCTGTTTTCTGAACCTCTTTTGGTGTATGACTTTGTGCAGGACTTTGAATGGACTCGTGGATTTCGTCTTTCTGGAGCTAGACGTGGAGATAAGCAACAACCAACAGCAACCTATGGCTCTGGGCTAAGTACATGGGATGCGAGTCTTATTCCTCAATAAAACATTTCAATTCTTTCCTGTACACAACTCTTCGTAGACTGAAAGTCTATTAGCCCTTATAAACGAGAATACAATCCTCTTGATCTTAGCTACAGACTTAAGGTAGTCACATTGGGGCAACTGTGTTCCTGCCTTACCTGATTGGACGGCGTATTCGTTCATTGGCAGTTATATGAGTGGCTTGTATCCACTGCAAGTTAACATTTCTTAACCCTTTGAGGGGTTCATACGCATGATGCAACCTGCAGTCTACCCTGTATGACTTCTAACCAATTTCGACCAATAGGAGGCGCTCGTTTCTGTGTTCTCATGAGACGCGACTACCTGTAGAATCCTCTTTTCCAAATGGGCGTGGTGTGGAAGTTTGGGGAGTGGGGTGCCAGCTCAGGTGTTGCCTCGTCATCTGACCGTGGTTCAAAGTTACGTGTTGTTGTCCTCGGTCTTTCTCTATGGGATTGATCCCGGACCGTCACCAATAGTGTGACGTTAATTGAAAGCTCCAGTGTGACGTTAATTGAAATACCTACCTACCTACCTCTTTTACGAAAGAGATTGTCTCCAACTTGACCTCTGTGTGGCGGGTTGCGGTAGCCCAGTTGGTAGAGCCGCAGATTAGAAACCGGAGGATTACGAGCTTTTAAACTCGGTCTAAACAAAGACCGTCGTGTACGTGGTGGCTGGTGAGTGTCATAGCTGGCGTGGCCTCAAATGTCCTCACGTTGAAGGGGTGTGGATGTTTGAAGAGTGGGGTGCCAGATCACGTGCCGACCTCGTAATCTGGCCGTGATTCTAAATTGAGAGAGGTTGTTCTCGGATCTTTCCCTTCGGAATTCGTCACGGACTGTCGCCTATAGCTCGTTGTGTTGATACAGCTGGACATAAGTTAACTACCTACCTACTATTTGTATGGCCTTTCTGACATGATTGGAACCATAGAGGAAATATAAAAATAGAGTTGATAACCTTATAAATGGTAACCTTTATATGAGCCCAGGATCATGTGACCAAACTAGTAGTAACGTGACCCTTAGACTATTCTCGTCTGCTGGGTGGAACCTAACATTCATCACCTAATTGGTTCGCTGGACGGGAGAAGATCCATTGATTCATCGAATGATTGGTCCATTGATTGATCATCTGATAATATACCTAGGTGATTTTCCCATTTTTGCCGTGACTGTATAGAAATGAGCATTCACACATCCACCCTGTCATAAATGAATGGTAAATGTCATAAATTAATGGTCAATGTCATAAATTAATGGTGAATGTCATAAATTAATGGTGAATGTTATAAATTAATGTCATGTGAATGGTACATCGCCAAACGAGGCAATAAGATACTAAATCGGCCAACCAAGTTAACTTTTCACAGAGCAGTCACGTGACTACTAGTCGATATGTTGCTTTATGAAGCTCCTCTCAATGACAATACTTAGTCTACTTATATTTCACTACTACGATTGGGGGTAGTTGATCTAAGGTCGCACTGGAGCAACACAACGGGCTATTGGCGACTACCTAAGATCGATCACGAAGGGAAAGATCCGAGGACAACACCAATTACCAGTTTAACCCTCCAAGTGGTTTCGACGAGATATCTCGTCCATAAGCATCCGGCAGTTTTGCTAATCACGAGATATCTCATCATCAGGTTTTGGGCCACGGTAGACTAGTTACAGTTAGGTAGGTAAATATTTCAATTAGCGTCACACTGAAGCAACACAACGGGCTACTGGCGACGGTCCGGGATCAAACCAGAAGAGAAAGATACGAGGACAACGCCACGTAATTTTGAACCTCGGCCAGATGACGAGGTCAACACCTGAGCTGGAACCCCACTCTCCAAACTTCCGCACCACACCAACGTAAGGACATTTGAGGGCACGACAGATTTAACATGCTCCAGCCCCCACGTACACGGCGGTCTTTCGTCGTCTATTATTGAAACCAATGTTAATCGTTAACCTGGTCTTACTGACGTCACATTGAATAATACAGCTTATCGAGTTCAGATTTTATTTCTGCTCCCAGATTATATTGGGCAGCCACTCTGGGACTTATGACGTAAAGGCTGAGGTCAAGCGTAAGATAATAAAAGCATTTGATACTCATTGACATTTGAGGGTACGACAGATTTAACATGCACCAGCCCCCACGTACACGGCGGTCTTTCGTCGTCTATTATTGGAACCAATATCAATCGTTAACCTGGTCTTACTGACATCACATTGAATAATACAGCTTATCGAATTCAGATTTTATTTCTGCTCCCAGATTATATTGGCAGCCACACTGGGACTTATGACGTAAAGGCTGAGGTCAAGCGTAAGATAAAGAAAAGCATTTGATACTCAAAGAGTACAAACTGTACAAGCACGATTGGTTTCACTATCGGATTTTCAGGCAGTTCGAGTTACATTTCTTCAAATTCAAGTAGAGTTGGAAAGTTAATCGCTCAAATCTATCACGTAGTGCTAGTATTGATTTTACCGACTAAGGCTTAGTTACTAAGTGTACAGAGCATCGGTCTAAGATTCTGACGGTACCCGATTCTAAAGTAGTTGGATTCTTTCTGACATGTCTTTACCGGTTCGCTACATATCTCGACCCGCAGGAAAAGTGACGCAAGTCAGAAGCCGAAATTTCTCAGAGGCAGTTGAAAATTTCATTATCTAAAAATTGATATAAGATGACGATACGAAAGGAAAATTGATGTATAGATTAAAATTAAAGCAAAAATAATAAAATACTATTGCTGTTTTACTGCTAATGTTTGAAGCGTATCTTCAAAATAAAACAAAATTAAAGAAATAGCATTACGAAGAAAAAGATAATCGTGTTTCGGGTATCGGTAATCCTCAACAATCACTAAAACCCGTAATTCCTTAAAGTAATTCTAACGCGTAATTCGTAATACGTTTTAAACTCTATTTCTAGAGTTATTTAGCATCACTTAAAAGCTGCCTGAAATCTGCTACCATTTTCGGTTTTTAACCCTCTGATGGGTTCACACGAATAATTCCACCTTCGAACTTGTAGTCTTCCCCTGCATGACTTCTAACCAATTTTGACCTTCTGTACCAATGGAGTATGCAAAGGATTCTATTCTAGAGAATCGGTCAACAGAGTCGTTAAAAAGGATTTTATTCTAAGGAAAAGAGCAATAGAGAATGATTCCAAAGGATTATAATCTAAGAGTATAATAGAATCGTTCTGAAAGATTCTATTACACACACGCACAGAATGAGCCTATACAACTATTCCTAAGCATTCTATTCTAAGAAAAAGACCAATAGAATCGTTCCAAAGGATCCTATTCTAAGGAAAAGACGAATAAAATATTTCTAAAGGATTCCATTCTAAGTAAATGAGCAATTGAATGTTTCCAAAGAATTCTTTGATAAGGAAAGAATCATTAAAATCTCTCCAAAGGATTCTATTCTAAAGAAGTGAGTAAAACAATCTTTCCAACGGATTCTATTCTGAGAAAAGGATAAAGAAAATATCAGAAGAATTCTATTATAAGGAAAGGAACAATACAATTTTTCTAAAGGTTGAAAGGATCGATGCATTCCAAGGCAAGGATCAGTAGAATAATTCCAATGGATTCTATTCCAAGGAAAGGAGCAATAGAATCTTTCCATCGCATTCACTTCCAAGGAAAAGGACAAACATATTCTTTCCATCGGATTCACTTCCAAAGAAAGGACAAATAGAATCTTTTCATCGGATTCATTTCCAAGGAAACGAACAAATATAATCTTTCCATCGGATTCACTTCCAAGGAAAGGAGCAATAGAATCTTACAATCGGATTCAATTCCAAGGAAAAGACGAACAGAATCTTTCCATCGGATTCACTTCCAAGTAAAGGAACTATAGAATCTTTCCATGGGATTCATTTCCAAGGAAAGGACCGGCAAAATCTTTCTAAAAGTTGAAAGAATCCATGAATTCCTTCATCCAGTAGATGTGATTATTTAGTCATTAAGTGAGATAGTTGTGGGGTAAAAGTAACTCCAACTACTCGTAAATCTCTCAACGCTCAGAGGGTTGTACACTATTTCTAGAGTTACTCATCATCAAATTATCATCAAAAGTAGCCTGCAACAATTGCGTAAACTATAAATCAACAAACTTGGAGATTCTGACTTCTCGAGAAAAAGCAATAAAAAAAGGAAAATTCCAAAATTTAAATTATTTCGATGAAAATTGGTCAATGGTGCTCACAGAATATTAAGAGCAGACCGCGAAGCTGCACATCGGACACCATTCAAAGCTTAGTAAGTGAAAAACAAGAGAGTGATCAGCAGCGACACTCCCCAACATACCCGGGCATTTTCAACGTCTCGCCCATTCTTTTTCCTTTGTGACACCTCCCACCAAGCTGCGACCCCCCCCCCTTTCTGGGGGATACTTACCCCACTTCTTCCGTCCACTTCATTTCCCCTTATCCAAAACAACGATATGATAATAACTAAGCGAGACAGCCATTTGTCCTTTTCCTGGTCTTTGTTTTCGCGTGCTAAAAATGACAGATGTCAAGCGGGGTTGATGGAACAACAATGGAATAAAAAGCGGAATGTTCTCTAGTACTCTGAGACCCTCGAAAAGGTCCCCCGAATACTGGTTGTTTTTTTCCAAAAGCGGTCTGTGATTTGCTATCCGGGCCCTCGAATGTCCTTCCTCTTGAGTGGGTTTAGGCATAGATAATTACACGGTTTTCAAAAGGCAAGTCTAAAATCAATTCTTAAGGTACAATTTTGTAGAAATCTCCATGATTTGTTTTTCATGAGTAAGAAACCGTTTATGCGAAAAACTGTTTTATTTCTTTTATAAAAG
This sequence comes from Meta bourneti, assembly GCA_933210815.1. Classification (NCBI taxonomy): domain Eukaryota; kingdom Metazoa; phylum Arthropoda; class Arachnida; order Araneae; family Tetragnathidae; genus Meta; species Meta bourneti. The sequence continues at coordinate 78,673,671 of OW119934.1, read as the reverse complement.
AATGTTTTTTCTTTCATTTGCTGTCACCAAAGACAAAATTTTGTGTATACGACATGTATTGTGTATTTTATGAAGATGGAATCCTGTTTTGAAGTCTTTTAGGAGGTTGAATAGAACGAACCCCTGGGTGAGGTTCTTGCTTTGTTTTGTTTTTCTAGGGTTTGAAATTTACCAAATAACGTGTTTAACCCTCTGAGGGGTTCACACGCATAGTTCCACCTTTCAACCTGCAGTCTACCCTGCATGACTTCTAACCAATTTCGACTTCTTGGTCATTGGAGAGCTTCCAAAGAATACTATTCTAAGCAAATGAGCAATAGAATATTTCCTAATGATTCTATTCTACAGAATAGGGCAATAGAATCGTTTCAAAAGTTTTTGTTAGAAGAAAAGGAGTCAGAATCTTTCTAAAGGATTCTAGCCTAAGGGAAAGAGCAATAGAATCTTTCCAAAGGATTCAGTTCTACACAATAAACCAATATAATCTTTCAAAAGAGTAAGGGATCAGGGTTGTAGGAGGGTCATAGGATCTTTCCAAAGGATTCTATTCTAAGGATAAGATCATTGAAATCTTTCTCCAAAGGATTCCATTCTACAGAATGGGTTAATATAATCTTTCCAAAGGATTCTAAAGAAGTATTACACTACTTGTAAATCTGGTGAAGCTCAAAGTGTTAAAAACGAATAAAGTTTTGTATCGTTTTTCCAAAAAAAGATACGTTGTGTTGCTCTAGTGCGACGCTAATTAATTACCATTACCAAAAAAGATACAAAATCATCCAAATCCTATGATCACCATGAGAGGCATATTCTATCAAAAAATATTTTGATGGTTGCGTCTTTTTGCCACGATTTGTGTTTCCTGTACGTATTTTGAACTTGACGCCAGTTGGCTTGTTTTTCAAATACGATTTCAGCACTTCGCCAATAAAAATTCCAAAGAATAAATTCCGAATTGATATATGAAAGCACATTAAACTTCCATAATGGGACGATAAACTGCTTTTAAAAGTAACTGATATATATTATAAGATAGCATTTGGGTAGAGGAAGTAAGATCTTGGCTTTTTGTCCGATTTCGGGCCGCGGTAGTCCAGTTGGAAGAGCAACGGATTAGCAATCCTCCGGTTTCGACTTCGAAACTCGGTCCAGCCCAATACCGTCGTATACATAGGGGCTAGTGCACGTTATATCTGTCGTCGTCTCGAATGTCCTCACGTTGGTGTGATGTGGGCGTTTGGAGAGTGGGGTGCCAGCTCAGGTGTTGTTCTCGTCATCTGACAGTGGTTCAAAATTACGAGGCGTTGTCCTTGGATCTTTCCTTTCGGGATGGATCTCGGACGTCGCCAATAGCCCGTTGTGCTGCTCCAGTGCCACGTTAATTAAATACCTACTTACCAACCTTTCATTGCCAGTTCCTGTGTTGTCCTCATCATCTGACCGTGGTTCTGAATGACGAGTTATCCGAATGTTATCCTCGGGTCTTTCCCTTCAGGTTTGATCTTGGACCGTAAAAATAGCCCGTTGTGTTGCTGCAGTGCGACGTTAATCCAACTACCTACCTACCTTTAGCTGAAAAATTTAGATAGCATTTGTACATCCTGCAGCGAAACACCTTTCATTGAGCGGGTTGCGGTAGCCCGGTTGGAAGAGTAAAGGATTAGCAAAGACTGTCATGTATAAGGGAGGCTGGTGCACGTTAAATCTTTCGTGGCCTCAAATGTCTTCTTGTCAGCGTGGTGTGGAAGTTTGGATAGTGGAGTGCCAGATCAGGTGTGACCTCGTCATCTGACCGTGGTTCAAAATTACGTGTTGTCCTCGTATCTTTCCTTTGAGGACTGATCTCGGACCATCGCCAATAGCCCGTTGTGTTTCCCCAATGCGACATTAATTAAAATACCTACCTTTTGTTTTCCAGGTAGGTAAGTAGGTTGTTATTTTAAGTCGCACTGCAGCAAAGCAACGGACTATTAGCGAGGGTCCTTTAACAATCCCGAAAGGAAAGATCCGTTCGTTTTTTGAAGAAATTCCGTTATTAACGTTGGCGTGGTGTGGAAGTTTGGAGAGTGGGGTGCCAGCTCAGGTGTTGCCTCGTCATCTGACCGTGGTTCAAAATTACGTGGTGTTGTCCTCGGATCTTTCCCTTTGGGAGTGATCCCGGACCGTCACCAATAGCCCATTGTGTTGCTCCAGTGTGACGTTAATTGAAATTCCCCCCCCCCGTTATTAACGTTACGTATTAAATCTAATGTCTCCATTACCAATATCGTCTCAGTGATGTAAACTTTAATTACCGACATTACTACAGTATTTTCAGAGCATATGTAAGTAGCCTTAGAGCACGTAATTCAACTTGAATGAAGACATTTCTTCCAATACCAATTCGAGGCATCTTAAAAACTCAAAAGCAAACCGAATACCTCAGATTAGTTTAATTAACAAACGAAAAATTTTCCAGCATGACAGCAGTAATTAATGACGAAGTTATTTCTTTCTAATGCATATTTTCCCGAAAATAAATTTAAGAGAACTATTCTTTAGTAAATGAAGTACATGTATGACAGATATGAGGCATTTTTAAACTAGCAGATTTATCTATTTCCGAATAAATCGTATGGGATATTTCTCAGATGCCGTGCTTCAGTATAACATGTCCCATTAAATAGAGCTTCAGGGATCCGAAGTGGAGATGTATTTGTGAAGAATTCCGCGGACATTTTTAAATAAATGACGTGTTTCAGATATCTGACACTATGAAACGTCACGGCTATGTGAAATTTATTTTAATGAGTTCCTCAAGATAGAGTTCTGGGAAGATTTGCATTCTTCAAGATAGAAGCACTCATTGCTCCAATGCAAGTTTATGAATTGAAGAAACAGTTTTTATAATGATCAACGTTTCAAGCACTGGGGAATTTCGTTTCGAGCTTAGCTTGATCTTAGTAGCAATTGGAAAAGCGAGAATCACGAGAATAATTCATTTCCTGTGTTTATGGTAATTTATTTTTCTGTTTTGTTTCCTTTATTCTTTTGCGTTATTCTCTCTGCTTTCTGCCGAATTGTCGATAAGTGCTCTTTGCAGATAATTCTAATAATTACTAGCTGAATTGTCCGGCGTTGCTCGGGTTGAATTGTTTGTAATTCATCGTAATATTACTCAATATTATTCCTATGGAGATTACGAATTGTTTTTAGCCCCCCTGCAGACCCAGGACAAATCGGACGGGGTTAAAATATAGCCTGTGTCCCGCTGAATTCTACAGGATGAATGTACCAAATTTAGTGTGAATTGGTCTGACATTCATCATATAAATACGCAATGTTATTCCTATGAGGATTTCGAATTGTCTTTAGCCCCCTGTACCATATCGATGATAAAAAAAGACCACTTTCTATAAAAAATAAACTTATACTATCACATAAAAATTAACATTCCAATAATAAAGCTACAGTTGAAGAATTTACAGACGGGATACATAAACGATAAGATACGGAGCGATTTTCAGCACAACCGCACACATCTGTGATTGCACCATACTCTAAGATTTTAAAATCTCCAAGGTCATCTTGAGATGCGACTCCTGTA
>OW119934.1:78625085-78665085 GCA_933210815.1 Meta bourneti | reverse complement strand
TAAAACAAATCACCAACAGCTTCCATATGCGTCCCCATATATTACAGCTTTGCAGGAGTCAAATAAATTTAAATATAACGTACTATTGCGCGTTTTGTCCATAATTTAACATGTATGAGATTCACTGTAGTATAGGATACACAATTGCGTTGATTCAACGAAATAGACAAGCTCGACCATATATCACTGTAAATAATAAAGTGAGGAACATACGGCGTAAACTGAATTAGAGGTTGTAGTTGTCGTTCCAAAGTATTGAACCCTCAAGTTGTTTCGACAAGATATCTCGTCCATCAAGATCGGACCAATTTTGCTAATGACGAGATATCTCGTCAAGTCATCTTAACTGCACTTAGAGGGTTGTAGTTGTGTCGTTCAAAAGCATTTAACCCTCCGAGTGGTTTCGATAAGATATCTCGTCCATCAAGATCTGACCAATTTTACTTATGACGAGATATCTCGTCAAGATATTGTCGATTCTTTTTATGATGATGAGATTAAGATCTGGTCAGTTGTCTTCTAATGACGAGACGATGAGATATTGATGGACGAGATTCCTCATCCATTAAGATCTGGTTAGTTTTGCTAATGACATCGTCGAGACAACCACCAGAACGGTTAAGAGCTTGTCAACTAATCGTATGTTAGCTAGTGTGTTCGGCATTTATAACATAAATATGAATTCCAGTGATGGTAATGGTAACTAATTAACGTCACACTAGAGCAACACAACGGGCTAATGACGACGGTCCGGTATCACAATTCCTAAGGAGAAAGATCCGACGATAGCACCACGTAATTTTGAACCACTGTCTGATGACGAGGCAGCACCTGATATACCACCCGTCTCCAGACTTCCACACCACGCCAAAGTGAGGATACTTGATGCAGATTTAACGAGTACCAGCCCCCGTGTGCACGACGGTCTTTGATTCGAACACGCAACCCTCCGATTGCTAATCCCTTACTCATCCAGCAGGGCTAGCGGGACCCCAACTTTAGTTAGGATTGAAATTTCTAGTGACTGATCAGTCGATTGAAAAAACTTGTTGATAACTTCCAACACTGGTGTTGGCAAATTGTAGGATATTTGTCACTCTAGATCAGGGATGCACAGACGCGACCAGGGGGTTGCAGATAGCCCTTCTTTGATGGGCCGCGGTAGCCAGTTGGGAGCCCGCTGTGTATACAATAGCCCGCTGTGTTGCTACAGTGTGACGTTAATTAAAAACCTACCTATCAAGACTGTTGAAGAGATTGATTATTTGATATCAGACTTGGACGAATTTCTGCTTCTCAAAAGAAAGTAAAACAGTTGCTATAGTTATTTAGCCGAATCAGTTCAGCTTGAAGTCATCGACGTGCAAAACTACGAAACCTGCCGAGTAAATTTAATGGTAGGTATGTAGGTAGGTATTTTAATTAGCTTCACACTGGAGCAACGCGGGTAGGGTATTTGGGTATTTCAATTAACGTCACACTGGAGCAACACAACGGGCTATTGGTGACGGTCCGGGATCAATCCCAAAGGGAAAGATCCGAGGACAACACCACGTAATTTTGAACCACGGTCAGATGACGAGGCAACACCTGAGCTGGCACCCCACTCTCCAAACTTCCACACCACGCCAACGTGAGGACATTTGAGGCCACGACAGATTTAACGTGCACCAGCCTCCTTTGTACAAGGCAGTCTTTGGTTGGATTCGAACTCGTTACACTCCAGTTGCTAATCCGTTACTCTTCCAACTGGGCTAGGGGCCGCGGTGGCCCGGTTGGAAGAGTAACGAACTAGCAACCGAAGGGTTGCGAGTTCGAATCCAGCCAAACACCGTCGTGTACAAAGGGGGCTGGTGCACGTTAAATCTGTCGTGGCCTCAAATGTCCTCACGTTGGCGTGGTGTGGAAGTTTGGAGAGTGGGGTGCCAGCTCAGGTGTTGCCTCGTCATCTGACCGTGGTTCAAAATTACGTGGTGTTGTCCTCGGATCTTTCCCTTTGGGATTGATCCCGGACCGTCACCAATAGCCCATTGTGTTGCTCCAGTGTGACGTTAATTGAAATACCCTACCCTACCCAACTGGGCTAGAGTGGCTTTATCGTGTGTCGGGATACAAACAATTGTAAATTGTTGTTAGATAGTGCATTAAAATGCCTCATTGAGTCAACCCCCCCCCCCCATATATCTGTGAATAAACTTTTTCAGTCAAATATTACGAAACCCCCCCAAAAAAGCCGCTTGACACAAAAATTTAGAATCAATTTTGTGCTTGGCTAGTTCAAAAATCGAACCATATATTAAAAGTGTAAAATTGACATAATTTTAAGCATCGAATTAAGTTCATTATTTATCTATCATCTTTCTTTGTGTCGATATAAAGGTAAATAAAATAAATAATATATGATAGATAACGTTCATGTTGTTTTCGGCATTCCTCCGTGCAACTGCTTTTCCAAGATAGTCCCATAAGTTCTCTATCGGGTTCAGATCAGGAGATTTTGATGGCCACGGTATTCGCTCAATGGCTTCACTTTCAAGGAATTCGTCAACGATTGGACGATGTGGACGAGCATTATCATCCATAAATACACTGCTGGCCACCCAAATTGCAACACCAAGAAAGACAAGAGATATCACAACAAAATTTATTTTGTAGATAACATGTTGACCAAGTATCAAATGATTAAATTTATAGACTTCTGTGAAGTGTGGTTCCTGCCAAAATCAGTAGCCAGAGTAGCCGCCATTGTTGGAGATCACCGCTGCCACACGCCTCGGCATTGATTCAAAGAGACTTTGGATGTGTTCTTGGGGTACAGCAGACCAAGCAGCTTCCACACGTTGCCAAAGTTGATCTGGTGTGGCAGCTGGGGATGTATTCTGGGTCAATCGTTGAGCAACCAGGACCACATGTTTTCTATCGGCGAAAGATCCGGAGAGCGAGATGACCAGGGAAGCAATTCAATCTGGCGATTGACGAAGAACCCTTGGACAATGCGTGCCACGTGTGGTCACGCATTATCCTGTTGAAATATGGCTGTGGGCAAGCCCTGAAGGTAAGGAAGGACAACTGGCTCCGACACCTCGGAGATGTAGCGCTGGCTGTTTAAAGTACCGGCAATGCGTACTAGAGGAGTGCGAGAGTGATATCCAATACCGCCCCATACCATAATACCCGGTGCAGGACCAGTGTGACGGTGCATAACGCAGCTGTTCAGCATCCTCTCTCCACGGTGTCTCCAGACTCGAATCCGACCATCGTGGTGTTGCAGACAGAAGCGTGACTCGTCAGTAAAGACAATTTCATTCCATTCTGCCGTCCACATCCTTCTTTCATCGCACCATTGGCGGCGGAAACGTCTGTGGTTCTGCGTCAAGGGTAGACGAAACAATGGACGTCTTGCAGACAGACCACTCTACTGTAAACGGCGTCGAATGGTACGCGCAGACACTGGATGATGCGGTACAAACTGAATGTGCTGTGCTATGGTTCGTGATGTGGCTGAGCGATCCGTCACTGCCATACGCACAATATGCCTGTCATCACGTGAAGTAGTGCACTGAGGTGGATGCGATCGAACACGTCGGTCCGTCGTACCCTCCTGCATCCAACGATCACATATCCGCATTACAGTTGTTTGTTTTCGTCCAACACGACTACCGATTTCCCTGAAAGATAATCCACAATCTCGGTAGGCCACTATCCTTCCTCTGTCGAACTCGGATACTTGATCAAAAGATGATCGCTGTTTTCTACGAGGCATAATTGATCGTTTTTTTGAAAAAACCACAAGAAAAACACAATTGCCGTACTTGAAATCGTCGAAATCTCCAAGCCTTAAATAGCGCTTTGAAGTGGCGCCACAGGTGCGCGTGATGTGCGTCTGCGCTGAAATTCTAATCATTTGCATATCTCACCTCCGCTAATGCATGTTGTAAATTTCATATTATTTGCATGCTTCCTTCAGGGTGTTGCATTTACGGTGGCCAGCAGTGTAAAACGTCAGATCCATATGCACCTCTGAAAAGTCTTACATAAGGTTCTAAGACCTCATTCCGATATCTCTGGCCGGTCACAGATACGCTGTTGAAAACGTGTAGGGGCGTACGTCCATCGATCATTATTCCTCCCCATACCATCACACCTACACTACTGAAACGGTCCCGTTCCAAAATGTTCGAAGGAAGGTTTCGCGTTCCTGACTCCCTCCAGATGTAAACACGTTTAGAATAAGATGTTAAACTAAACCTCGACTCATCAGTAAAGAGAACATGGGTCCATTGGTGTTCACTCCAGTTCTGATGTCCTTTGCACCAATTAAAGCGATCCCTCTTTTGTTGGGAAGACAGTGAAACACATACCCTTGGCTTTCTGGTATAAAGGCCTTTTTCATTAAGCATTCTGTATACATTTTGCCGTGATACAACAGTTCCAGTGGCGGCTGCAACCTCTGAACTTAACTTCCGAGCAGTAGACTTCCTGTTACGACGGGCAGTTATTGCCAGATATCGATCTTGAGAAGCAGTTGTTATTCCTTTACGACTTTATCCAGGTCTCCTTACAACAGTTCCACAGTTCTGAAATTGTTTCCATAGCGTAGAGACTGTCTGTCTTGAAATATTCACACATCTCGCTGTTTCCATGATTGTCTGCCCTGCTTTTAAACGGCCGATAATTCGCCACTTCTCAGATTCTTCCAAATGATACTTCGGAGCCATAACAAACCGTTTTGAGTCCTTACACATGAAATAAAACACTGTATTGCAGAAATTCACTCAGATATTCACTTTGCACAAAGCACTTGATTCACCGTCGTATGACGTAACGCCTTGATTTGCATATCAGAAACCGTTTGATCACTTTTGATTGGATAATGCTAATTAGGCTTGTCCTTCACACATTTCCAGCAAAAATTGATTACATCGACTGGATATTTCATGGAATATTATAATTGTTGGGTATGTAAGATAAATTTGGACATGAGTGTATGATAGATAACTTTCATACTGTTTTTGGCATTCCTCCTATGAGTCGCAATGAACCTTTGTGGCACTTTGTCTTAACAAGTCTGTGCATCCCTTACTCTAGACCAGAGGTCTTCAAACCCGGCCGATGCAGCATGCAATTTTTCGTAAAATCGTAGATCGTAAAAATAATTCAAATTCAGTAGAGTTGTGGTAATTAGAGTCTCAGTAGGTTCGAGGTTCCGTGTAATTCGATCCGGTTTTATGGAAAATAAACTATTACAAAATATTAATAAATGATTTTCGTTACTGAGCGCTTTCAATTTAATAACTCTTTCCGCTTCTCATTAGAGAGTTTGCCTTGCGTTCTTTACTAAGGAAAATGAGACCCTTTCTAAACTTCAATTAGATCTAAAAAATTAAAAGGCGTTACCACAGATGGAGGTAAAAGCATGTGTGGCAGTAAAACAGGATTAGTAGGACATGTATGCAATGCTATTCAAAATGCTGTAGGTCGTTATTAAGATAGTAAATTATATCCGATCCCACTCTTTTAAACGCCGGTAGTTTAAGAATTTTCTTTCGGATATTCCGGACCCACTTCCTCCCAGCTCACCGTTAGGTGTAGAGCCCTTTCTGGGAGGAAGGGGAAACTTCCAGCCAACGCGAAGAGGAACACGGGGAAACCTGCACCCACGGACAGCATTTATTTCATAATTTAAAAATTTTACACGCAAATGGCCAACAGGGCCAAACAAAGAAAAATCGACGACCGGCACACTGCCGGTTTACAAGGACGACAAACTACAAACAATATTCATGAAACAAACATACAAAACAAGGACTACAATAAACAAATAGATGAAAATGCAATAAATATATATAATGAATATGGATATTTAAAATTCACAACAAGTACAGTAAATGATGGATATGAAATAAATAGTTAATGAAAATGAATGAAAAGTGAAAGGTTTAAAATAATTTAAAAGTTTAAAAAGTCATTAAAATACGATAAAAAAGAAAGCAGGCATAAAAGGAGGGAGCCACTCGGGTCTAGTTTACAGTCACACAAGGGGCAGAGGGTCAGCAGTCACCTCCCCGGCCGCCAGCACACTCTGTCCAATTTTATAGATTGATTTCTATTGGACAGAATACTGGCACACCACTTAGACGCATTAGCGTCAGTAGGTTTTGTAATGTGGTGTGTCAGTGTGTGCGGGCAGTCGAAGAGATAGTGATCTGCATCCCCCACGCCCCCACATGTGCACAAATCTGAGTCCTTTATTTTAAACCTGTGGAGGTAGGCCATGTATGGGCCATGGCCCGTCAGATACCAGGTCAGGTGTCTATTCGTGACGAGGGTGTTAATATTGACCTCCGGGAAAATTTTTTTAACCCGGAGGCCCTTTTGTGTGTGAGAGTTTGTATGGTGCCCCTGCCATTTAGTAATTATAAATTTTTTAATTTTATTTTTTAGGTAGGAAATAGGGGCAGGGGCAATAATGCCCTCTCCACTTATAGTTGCCAGCTTAGCGCAAGTGTCGGCCAACTCATTACCGGCCACCCCCACATGTGCCCTAACCCAATCCAGGCCAAAAAGGTTAGTATTTTTTGAAATATAGGTTTTTATATTGTTAATAAATTTAGATTTAATATTAGTTGATTTGAGGGCCTGGATGGAGCTCAAGCTGTCGGTAAAGATATTAATTCGTTTTTTGTTTTCTGCGGCAAATTCTATAGCTTTGTAAATGGCCAACAACTCCGCTTGGAAGACGGAGTTGTGGCCCTTTAGTTTATATTTGAAAATATTATACACTTTACTATCACTGAGGATGCACACCGAGGCCCCGATACAGCCATCTATACCGGAGCCATCGGTGTACACCTCGTAATCTGGATTAGGAATTTTAATATTAAAATCTACTATGATGTTCTTTGGATCTATTGGAATGGTTGGGATGTTATAATCTATTTCAATACCCGACAGCTCGATCTCAGGGTCGGGCAGCCGCCTTCGGAGAATCATGTATTTTTTGTGAATCGACTCCAGAGTCACGTGGAGCGGGGGGATCCCGCAGAGGATATTTAGGGAGTCCGTGGGGGAAGTTCTATATGCCCCCAACACCCCCAGCAGAAAAACTCTTTGTATAGATTGCAATTTTTGTTTCTGCTGGAGGGTGAGGGAGCCCCCCCCCCCAAACCCCAGCTCCATATGTAATAATTTTTTCTGTAACAGTTAGGTACCAGATTTTTTGGAGCTGGGGGCTGACCCCCCATCCTCCGCCTCTAACTCTACATAGGGATCCCCCTATAACCAAGCATCTAGATGTTAAAGAAGCAATATGTTCGCTCCACACGAGTCTGTCGTCGATCACAATTCCTAAATATTTCAGGCTGTTGGTAATTTTAATTGAGATCTGATTTATTTTAAATATAGGGTTTCTTTTAAGTTTAGCAGTTTTGAATATTACAATGGACCGGCACTTGTCGACGGATAAATGAAGCTTTAATTTTTCTAAATAAGAAAAAACCGAACTCAAAGCCATATTAGTATTTATCTCCAGGATCCTCCGCGTGACGCCTGTCGTGATTAGCGCCAGGTCGTCAGCGAAGGCCTGGAGATATAAGGAATCAGAATTTAGATCCAGGATGCCATTAAAATATAAGTTCCACAGGGACGGTGCAAGCACCGAACCCTGTGGACAACCCTTAATAATATTTCTAATTACAGTTGTACCAAATAAATCATAATGTATGGTTCTATGGTTTAAATAAGTATTAATAAAATTTATATAATTTAAAGGTAAATTATATTTATTTAAGATATCCGTCAACAAGGACCAGTCCATGTTGTCGAAGGCGGCCTTGATGTCAAGAGTGGTGAGGGCTGAATGTCCGACTCCTCGATTAGTTTTCAGCCTGTTTATAACAGAGAACAGGGCGTCCTCGCAGGAGCACTGCTCTCGGAATCCATACTGTAATTTATGTAGAATATTATTAGAGTGTAGCCAGGAGTTAAGCCTCCTGGCAAACACTCTTTCAATTATTTTGCCCATAGTGGGCAACAGACATATCGGTCTGAAGGAGCTACAGGAGGAGGGGTCCTTACCTGGTTTGAGCAGGAATCGAACACCCCCACTCCTGAGTCCTCCAGGAAAATGTGAGAGCTGTAAAACTTTATTTATTGGATTGAGTAAGAGTTCAGGATATTTTTTAAACAGAAATTTCCAGATGTCATAATCAATGAGGTCCGGCCCAGGAGCTTTACCGCTTTTTAATTTGGAGAAGACAAGCTCGAGCTCCTGAATAGTTAAGTCATGGGTTTTGTTGCCAGAGTATTGAATATTATAATAATTTAGTTGCTGGTCTGATGGACCAAAATAATGATCCATCAGAAGATTTATCTTATCTAATTGTGTAAGATGGGGTTTATCGGGAAAAAAAATATTTAAATCTTTATTTTTATTTAGTTTATTATAAGAAAACTTAAAAATGGAGCCGTATTTAGTATTATAGCTCGAGCAATGTCTTTCGGATATTGAAAGTCAGTGTCCAGATGTCCTATATCATTGTGAGGCACGTTGACCAAGCAGAGAAAAGGTGCTCCAAAGGTTTTTTGAGCTGCGCTAAGCTATTGATATTTTCATGATTGAACAGGGTAACCCTGAAGAGCTTTCAGATCATCAGTGGCTGTGGAAGCTTGCATTTGCTGTTGATGTTACCACTCATCTTAATTTTTTTAATTTGAAACTTCAAGGCGAAACGTTCTTTGTAAACGACTTGTTCCAACATGTGAAAGTTTTTAGAAGAAACTTTCTCTTTTGGAAAATCAATTGGGAAAGACAATTTTGGACCACTTCGAAACTTGCAAAAAGTTTGCTAGTGAAACTTATGTGCCTTTGCCATCACATTATGCAGTACAAACTATCACAAAAATACGAGAGGAATTTGAAAACCGCTTCGCAAATTTTGAATATGCAACTACAGCAGAAAAAAATCAAGTTTTTTCAAAGTCCATTTCCAATGTGAAATCGAAAATGCGCCAACAGAACTTCAACTTGAATTGATTGAGCTTATGTCAAATGAATACTTGAAAGAATATTTCAAGGAAAGTTACAAGAATGCGGACCTTCTTTCATTTTACAGGTATTATAGTTAGTTTATTTTTAATTTTAAAACAGTAAACTTCTGAGTTTCTTTCATTGCAGGTCATTGCGTGACGATTTCAAAGAAATAAAAAACTTTGCAAGATCAGTGCTTTCAGTGTTTGGATCGACCTATATCTGCGAACAGACATTTTCAAAAATGACCTTTGTAAAATCAAAGTGCTGACTTGTCACACGAACACATGAAATCCATTCCAGTGATAGGATCATCGAAATTTGACCCAAAATGGACATACATTATATGCCAAAAGCAACTCCACACGTACATAAGAAAGCCAAAGAATGATACTTAGGAATATTGATGAATATTATTTTTTCCTTAGGCCAACTTATATGTGCATCAACATTATTTGGAAATAAATTTGATATCTTTGGATAAATCTTCTACAATTCTACACTGCTGGCCACCGTAAATGCAACACCCTGAAGGAAGCATGCAAATAATATGAAATTTACAACATGCATTAGCGGAGGTGAGATATGCAAATGATTAGAATTTCAGCGCAGACGCACATCACGCGCGCCACTTCAAAGCGCTATTTAAGGCTTGGAGATTTCGACGATTTCAAGTACGGCAATTGTGTTTTTCTTGTGGTTTTTTTCAAAAAAACGATCAATTATGCCTCGTAGAAAACAGCGATCATCTTTTGATCAAGTATCCGAGTTCGACAGAGGAAGGATAGTGGCCTACCGAGATTGTGGATTATCTTTCAGGGAAATCGGTAGTCGTGATGGACGAAAACAAACAACTGTAATGCGGATATGTGATCGTTGGATGCAGGAGGGTACGACGGACCGACGTGTTCGATCGCATCCACCTCAGTGCACCACTTCACGTGATGACAGGCATATTGTGCGTATGGCAGTGACGGATCGCTCAGCCACATCACGAACCATAGCACAGCACATTCAGTCTGTACCGCATCATCCAGTGTCTGCGCGTACCATTCGACGCCGTTTACAGCAGAGTGGTCTGTCCGCAAGACGTCCATTGCTTCGTCTACCCTTGACGCAGAACCACAGACGTTTCCGCCGCCAATGGTGCGATGAAAGAAGGATGTGGACGGCAGAATGGAATGAAATTGTCTTTACTGACGAGTCACGCTTCTGTCTGCAACACCACGATGGTCGGATTCGAGTCTGGAGACACCGTGGAGAGAGGATGCTGAACAGCTGCGTTATGCACCGTCACACTGGTCCTGTACCGGGTATTATTGTATGGGCGGTATTGGATATCACTCTCGCACTCCTCTAGTACGCATTGCCGGTACTTTAAACAGCCAGCGCTACATCTCCGAGGTGTTGGAGTCAGTTGTCCTTCCTTACCTTCAGGGCTTGAACACAGCCATATTTCAACAGGATAATGCGCGACCACACGTGGCACGCATTGTCCAAGGGTTCTTCGTCAATCGCCAGATTGAATTGCTTCCCTGGCCAGCTCGCTCTCCGGATCTTTCGCCGATAGAAAACATGTGGTCCATGGTTGCTCAACGATTGACCCAGAATACATCCCCAGCTGCCACACCAGATCAACTTTGGCAACGTGTGGAAGCTGCTTGGTCTGCTGTACCCCAAGAACACATCCAAAGTCTCTTTGAATCAATGCCGAGGCGTGTGGCAGCGGTGATCTCCAACAATGGCGGCTACTCTGGCTACTGATTTTGGCAGGAACCACACTTCACAGAAGTCTATAAATTTAATCATTTGATACTTGGTCAACATGTTATCTATAAAATAAATTTTGTTGTGATATCTCTTGTCTTTCTTGGTGTTGCAATTTGGGTGGCCAGCAGTGTATTTAAACACCTATTTTGTTAACTAGTTTATTTCGTGAGCTTTAAAAAAATTGGCGTTGACGCAATGTCCATCCCTCCCATCCTGTGTGTGTATATGTCTGTATATATATATATGCATATATATATGTGCGTGCGTGTGTGTGTGTGTGTGTTGTTGGCCCCCCTGACTTCCAGGATTTTTCAATCTGGCCTTCAAGTGAAAAAGTTTAGAGACCCCTGCTATAGACAGCTTACTTAGCCTATTCAATACTATGTCACTTCCTCGTTCGATAGTAAATCGATTATAAATAAGTAATATATGTTAGATAACTATCATGTTGTGTTTGGCATTCCTCTCATGAGTCACAATGAATCTTTGTGGCACTTGGTCTTAACAAGTCTGTGCATCCCTTACTCTAGACAGCCTACCTAGCCTATTCAATAATATAGCACTTGCTCTTCAATAGTAAATGGATTATAAATAAATAATATATGATAGATAACTTTCATGTTGTGTTTGGCATCCTTCCCATAAGTCAAAATGAATCTATGTGGCACTTGGTCTTAACAAGTCTGTGCATCCCTTACTCTAGACTACAACCTACTTAGTCTATTCAAAACTACGGCACTTGCTCGTTCAATTGTAAATGGATTATAAATTTTTAAAAATCACTAAACGAACTTCCCCGTTTTGATCGTAAAAGAAACATTTTTGCCTTTACTTTCTTCTCCAGCCATTCATTCTCCATCATTACCACGCTTTATTAACGACACATGCGATAAGAGAATTTTTTCGCACATAAATTAAAAATTACCGCAAGATAAGCTCAGAATGATAACTGTTAATTCCGCTTGGAAGTTGTTTTAAACGAGGCAAGAAAGAAGAGGGAATGTGTCAGTGTTATCAAATGGAATTGATTTGAAGCGTTTTATTAATTATGATTAAGCATTCTATCAATTATTAGACATTAATTTGCGGTTTTATGCATTGATTACCACTTGTAAGTGAATTATGTAGCCTCAACCATGCTGTACATTAATTATGTATATTATAACTACGCTTTTGGAAATATACGGACTAAAAATTTTTGACTCTAGTCGTATTAAAAACTCTGGACACTTAATGATGTAGAATTTGTTTAATATAGAGACAAGTGGTAGAGTAACAAATGACGGTCCTATAAAAGGCATTAAAGGCAAGATGTCTTTTCATTCTAAATAACATTAAATACATGATAAAGTTTTTTGTAGGTCTAACAAATGTGTAAAGAATTAGCAAAAGCACAGTTCTTATGCAATTTACATGGCTGTGTCCAAAACTTAAGCAATCAAATTAGTAAGCCATAATTTAGAAAGCCAAATTGAAAAATCTGGACATCAAATTAGTGGAATTTTTCTTATAAAGAGAGGCGTTAGCGTAATAAATGACTTGTTCCATTTGAAGGTATTTAACCATCTGAGGGGTTCACACACATAAGTACACATTGTGTATTGTAATATTCCCTCCATCATTTCTTACCACTTTTGACCTTCGTGAACACTAGAATCTTTCCAAATGATTATATTCTAAGGGAGGAGCAATAGAATCTTTCGAAAGAATTACATTCTAAGGAAATTAGCAATAGAATCTTTCGAAAGAATTACATTCTAAGGAAATTAGCAATAGAATCTTTCCAAAGGATACTATTCTAAGGGAAGGTAGGTATTTTAATTAACGTCCCACTGGAACAACACAACGGGCTATTGGTAACTGTCCGGGATCGATCCCAAAGGGAAAGAACCCGAGGACAACACCTCGTAAATTTGAACCACAGTCAGATGACGAGGTCACACCTGTGTGTGATCTGGCACCCCAATCTCCAAACTTTCACACCACGCCAACGTGACGATATTTGAGACCACGAAATATTTAACTTGCACCAGCCCCCTTTTTACACGATGATCTTTGGCTGGATCCGAACACTATTCTAAGGGATGTAGGTAGCAATAGAATCTTTCCAAATGATTCTGTTCTAAGGGGAGGAGCAGTAGAATCTTTCCAAAGAATTTATTATATGGAAAGGATCAACAGAATATTTCCAAAAGAGGATTTCACTTTCAGGAAAGGAGCAATAGAATCTGGAATAGAATTTTTTCCAAATAATTATATTCTGAGGAGGAAGAGCAACAGAATCTTTGATATATATCACACAATTCACTCTGTTTATATCTTTCTCCAAATCGAGTACCCAAGTACTTGGTAAATGATTCGGAAGCCTCCCATTGCAATATTCACGTCATGAAATTGCCGAAATCGATGACACTAACTACCCGTCAGACATCTGACACAAGTCCAAATAAATAACACTTTCATGAAGCTGACAGAAAATGAGGACAGCGTATCTTATGGGGTATATTACAGTCTAGTTAGAGATAACTGACTGAGGATTCCATTCTTAATTAGAACTGATTCTATCTAGTCAATTCTAGCTCTGAGTGATTTATTTTTTTACAATTCACATGATTCAACACTTAGTTCAATTTTTGCATATTCCTTCTTGATGAGTCTTATTGTAGTATGCAAAGTCATACACAAAACTCATCTAGGTGGGTGTATATATTTTATAAATATATACTAGCTGAATTACCCTACATTGCTCGGGTTGAATTACTTATAATTCAGCGTAATATTACTCAATATTATTCCTATTGAGATTTCGAATTGTTTTTAGCCCCCCTGCAGACCCAGGACAAATCGAGCGGGGGTTAATATATAGCCTAAGTGTCCCGCAGAATTTTACAGGATGAATGTACCAAATTTAGTGTGAATTGGTTTGACATTGATCGTATAAATCCGCAATTCACTTCCTATGGAGATATCGAATTGCTTTTAACCCCCCCCCCTGTAGACCCAAAACAAATCGAACGGGGTTGATATATAGCCATGTGTCCCGCAGAATTCTACAGGATGAATGTATCAAATTTAATGTGAATTGGTTTGACATTGATCGTATAAATACGCAATTTCCTTCCTATGGAGATATCGAATTGCTTTTAACCCCACCTGCAGACCCAAAACAAATCGAACGGGGTTGATATATAGCCTATGTGTCCCGCAGAATTCTACAGGATGAATGTACCAAATTTAGTGTGAATTCGTTTGACATTGATCGTATAAATACGCAATTACAGCAACGAGCAATAAGTGATCTTTATTGCAACATTATACACCTTGCCACTGAGCAGCAAGAACGTCTGATCAGTAGGTTGTAGGGCCACCGCGAGAGGCGATACAGGCAGCAACACGTCTAGGTACAGACGCAATGAGCGTGCGGATGGTGTCCTGAAGGATAGCTGCCCATTCCCTGTCAACCATTTGCCAGAGTTCGTCTTCTGAACGTGCCGGTGGCAACGCATGCAAGCGACGTCCAATGACGTCCCAGAAATGTTCGATAGGTAAGAGATCAGGGGAGACAGCTGGCCAGGGAAACACCTGGGTACCTTGCAGTGCATGTTGGCTGATGCGTGCCGTGTGCGGCCGGGCGTTATCCTGCTGGAAAATGGCATTGGGCACCCCCTGAAGGAAAGGTAGTGTCACCGGCTGCAGCACGTCATCCACGTATCGTTGGGCCGTCATAGTGCCCTGAATACGGACCAGAGGTGACCTGCTATCGTAGGCGATGGCGCCCCAAACCATTATACCGCGTTGTCTCGCGGTATGGCGTTCCACAGATGCGGCCGGATTGGCCCTGTCACCACGTCGGCGCCAGACTCGTACACGCCGACTGTCATTGCTAAAACAGAAGTGTGACTCGTCTGAGAACACCACCCTGTGCCATTCCGTCGTCCACGTGTCTCTATCCCGACACCATTGCAAACGGAGACGTCTGTGCTGTTGGGTCAATGGTAATCATCTCAACGGGCGCCATGAGTGCAGGCCGCCAGCGATCAATCGGCGGATAATGGTCCTGGACGATATGGGAGCATCAAGGGTCCTACGTCCTGCACATGCTGCAAAAGGGCGACAGACGAGGCTTGCGGGGCCGCCGATGCTTGCCGGCAGATGCGTCGGTCCACGCGTGCTGACGTCACTCTGGCTGCACCGGAACCCCTCAAACGTGCCACATTCCCTTGGTCCAACCATCTGTGCCATAACCGGTGCACCGTGGACTCGTGTAGGTAGGTATCTGCTGAGATTTGACGTATGGACCAACCTGCCCTTCTGAGGCCAATCACCATACCCCTCGTGAAGTCGTCTGTTTGCTGGAACTGTCTTGATTGGTGGCGTCCTGGCATTCTCCGCTACTAGACGTTTCCTCTGAGACACAAAAACAAATTGCAACTTGATTTACCTGGTAAACAGAGCGGCGCGAAACTGACCACTTTTGCATGCTCCTTCCCTGGCTTTTCACTCGCCGTGCGCTGGACAGCTGCGCAGTTTGCATCATTTACATATCTCGGTAAGCTGCGTCTACCCTGTAAATTTCATCCAGTTCTGCGCACTCCTTCTGGGTGTTGCATTTTCAATGTCAGGTAGTGTATAAATACGCAATATTATTCATATGAAGATTTCGAATTGTCTTTAGCCCCTGTACCATATCAACGATTAAAAAAGACCACTTTCTATAAAAATAATCTTACATTATCCTAAAATTTTACATTCCAATAATAAAGCTACAGTTTAAGAATATACTGACGGAATACATAAACGATATGATACTGAGTGATTTTCAGCGCAACCGCACCCATTTCCGATTGCCACCATACTCTAAGATTCTAAAAAACTCTAAGCTCATCTTGAGATGCGACTCCTGTAGATGTTAACTCTGACGTCATCTGCACAGCCATACCGGGAGAGTGTGCCTCCTAGCAAGTGCTCCATCCAGAATAATGGGACGTTACACCCCTCTGCACACCCAAGACAAATAGAACGGGGGTTAATATGTAGCCTACGTTACCTGGAGGGTTCCAAAGAATAAGTGTACCAAATTTGGTGTAGATTGGTCAAACGGTGTAGATTTGTGTAGAGAACAGACAGACAAATGCCAACTCTGTTTTATATGTATCGATATATCCTACAATTTATCTCTTTGTTTATACCTTTCTCCAAATCGAGACATACAAGTACTTGTTAAGGTATCTATACCTTTAAAACTCCATTTTCACCCAAATTTCACATTTTATCAAATTTTCCATTTTATTATACTGACTCTAGCTCTTCAAATCACTTCGGATTTTACTTCTACGACCATTGCAACTGGAGATAATGAAATTTTAAAAGTTGTTGACATCTGTATTTCACATGAGGTTTATATTGTTTTTAGCGTTTTCTCTAAATGCAATTTTCTCTTAGTTACAAAACACGATATCTGAGAATGCATCAAATAAATCTTTTTGAAACTTTTAATACATGTTCTGAAGATTATAAAGCAGGGTTTGAACTCTTATTATTAAGAAATATGCATTTTGAAATATTGAGCAGGATGTAAACCTGGATATTTTTTGTATTTTGCTCTTTTTTATGTATTTTTCGGGGATGAATGACGTTAAAGTCCACAATTAATCTAAATATAACAATTTAGTATTGATTGTAGTTCAATATCTCAATCAATGTTTTAATGTTTTTAGAAGGTAATTCACATTACAAACTGGAAAACGTCTATTTTTTAAAATATGACGACTTGCGTAAATGGTAATTTTGGCTGTTATTTTGCACTTCTTACTCCATTTTATAAAAAAAAATTTTAACGCAATATTGTCTGCCATAAAATGATTTTTCTAGAACTCAACAACAAAATCCATAAAAAATCTAAGTTCCTTGATAATTTCGGTTTCCCAGGTTTCGCGGTAGCCCAGTTGGAAGAGTAACGGAATAGCAACCGGAGGGTTGCGAGTTCGAATCCAACCAAAGACCGTCGTGTACTTAGGACTGGTGCACGTTAAATCTGTCGTGGCCTCAAATGTCCTCACTTTGGCGTGGTGTGGAAGCTTGGAGAGTGGGGTCCCAGTTCAGGTGCGCCTCGTCATCTGACCGTGGTTCAAAATTATGTGGTGTTGTCCTCGTTTCTTTCCCTTTGGGATTGATCCCGGACCGTCACCAATAGCCCGTTATGTTGATTTGATAATTTCAAAATTTCCTCCGAAGGTGTAGATACCTCGAATGATTCAGAAGCCTACCATTGCAATATTCATGACACGCATTGGGGAAATTGACATTAACTTTCCTCAAGAAATTTGACACAAGTCCAAATAAAAAACACTCACTTTCGAGATGCTGACAGAAATTGAGGCAAAAATTATCTTACGACACATGTCACAGCGTGAAAACTCTTGAAGACAGGAAAGTAAGTCACTGACAAATATTAAAATATCTGTTTAAGGGAACGACAGTTTACGAAACTCCAGAAATATTTCACTCGTCTCAAATTAAATGTGAGTTCCATTTAATAAGTTGTTTGTAAACATGTTTTGAAATAGATAACCGCTATCCCACCGACAGGAAAGACGTATTCGTTTCCATTTCAGAAACTCCAGTGCCTAAAAAGATCCCTACTCGCTTCTCTCCTATAGTGTGTATATTGTAACCGTATAAAATGCACTCAAGCACTACAACTGACATGAAAGTAGACAAGATATGTAGAAAGCTATTTAAATGTGGGACATCATAATGTATAAAACTGTCCGCGCTGAAAAATATTTTGATGGCTCTGAAGAAAAATGGTCGTTTTCTTTAGACAGGTGCGAAAATGTGTTTTCCTGTACAATTGAAGAGAGTGCGAGGCATAGGATTACGCAGAGTTTACTGCATATTCACCCTGGATCCAGTTTTAGGGAATGAATTTTTGTTTTCGTTCCAGTGGTGTGTGTTTCTAATTATAGAATCTTTTCTTGCATAGTCTATTTCGCTGTTAAAATAAGGACCCTTTTATTCAAAACATAAATATTAAAATATTTAAAATATAATTTATTATATATTTAAAATATACGCATGTTGAGAGTAATGAGTTTTAAAAACAAGAACCTTTTACCCATAATACAAATTACAGACCATTGTCTTGTTCCAGCGCAATGTTAATTTAACTACCAACCAAGCATTTAGCTACCACCATAACATAAATATTAAAATATTTGAAACATAAATATTAAAATATTTAAAAATATTTAAAACTAAAATATTAAAATATTTGAAACATAAATACTAAAATATTTGAAACATAAATATTAAAATATTTAAAACATAAATATAAAAATATTTAAAACATAAATATTAAAATATTTCAAATATAAATATTAAAACTTAAAACACATAAATATTAAAATACTTCAGACATAGATATTGAAATATTTAAAATTTAAATATAAGTGTTGAAATATTTAAACATAAATATAAGTATTGAATTATTTAAAACATTTAATTTTAAAAATAAATTGCATTAATATTTAATTTGATATAAACTTACATACGCAGATAATTGTCATATAAGAAGTCCTAAGTCGCTTTCAATCAAAATTTATGACATGGTTGTTATCCATGATTTTTTCGAATATCAATTTCATAATTCACTTTGGATACTAAAAATTTACTTGAAAAAGAAACATTTGGTTGATATTGTTTGGGTTCTTTAATAGTAACATAACGAAAATTTGGGCGTGGTAAGATTATTTTTGTAGATATAATCGAGAAAATTTAACATTGATACCCCAATTTTTCATAATCATAGTTGAGATACGGACACTTCATAATCATGGACCAAATTACATGAAACTTCATATTTGGGTTATATTTCGATATAGATTGGAAATATGGCGTCGAATTCCGGTGGTGTTTTTAGGTAGGTAGGTAGTTAATTAACGTCGCACTGGAGAAACACAACGTGTTATTAGCGACGGTCTGTGAATCCTTTGGAAAGATTCAATTGGTCAAGAATGTCAAAACTTTAGAAATCATGCATCGAAGATTGCAGGTGGTAAATTAGAATTATGCTTCTGAACACTCTTCAGAGGGTTAAAATCCTGAGAAACCTTTCTGGTAAATTTTCGAAAAAGAATATTTTATGTGCGAAATTGTTCTGAAGTGGTTAAATTTTATTGTCATTACTCAATGCAAATTCATTATCCACAACTATCGATTCAACTTTGGCTTTCTGGGAACCGAAACAAGAAAAAATTCTTTGGAAACGTATGATACATCTCTCGGAAAACATTTTGTCATAATTTCAGGGGAAGGATTTTCTGATTGCTAAAAGTCACATTAGCGCTTTCCTAAATGTGATTAGCACTTTCTGGTTGACCGCTTGTTCAACCGATTAGCGAAGTGATTTTCGCTCAAACCCCTTGCCCTCGCGTGATGTGGTAGAGTAACTTTTATGGTCACATCCTAGGAACGAGCCATGACATTTCTCATCTGGTCGTTAGGATGTTTACGATGCTAAAACGGGTATTTGTGCGTGCGATATTTAATAGATTATACCTCATAACGCGATGTGTTTTTGGCTGTAAAAGTTATCCGTACTTGATATTCTAGTACGTAGTAAAAATCAGCTTGCGTCATTACAACAGATGGATTTAGATTAATACACTTACTAGGGGACACCAGATTCTCCACCCAAAAGGTTTTGATCGACTTTGACATAATATCCAAGTGCCACTAAAGTCATCCATTGTTGAAGAGCTTAGGACGCTATTCCTTAAGTGCTGAAGACACATGGCCAATGGTTCAAGACAACTGGTTTCACTCCAATGGTTTGGGTATGATTTAGCGTAATGGGCCGACAGCCACTAAAGTCACCCATTGTTGAAGAGCTTAAGTCGCTATTTCTTTTGTGTCAATGGTTCAAGACAAATTATTTCATTCAAACGGTTTTGATCGTATTTAACGAAATGGCCGACAGCCTCTAAAGTCACCCATTGTTAAAGAGCTTAGGTCGCTAATCCTTTAGTGCTCTAGATAAATGGTCAGTGGTAGTTCAATACAAATGGTTTCAGTCAAATGGTTTTGATCGGATTTAATATAATATCCGAGTGACACAAAAGTCTCAAACTGTTGAAGAGCTTAGGTTGTTATTCCTTAGAAGACACATGGTCAATGGTTCAAGACAAATGGTTTCAGTTACATGGTTTCAGTCAAATGGTTTTGGATAGGATTTAACGTAATGACCGACAGCCACTAAAATCTACGATTGCTCAAGAGCTTAGGTGGCTATTCATTAGATTCTCGAGACAAATTGTCAGTGGTTGGTTTAAGACGAATGGTTTAAGTGTCAAATGGTTTTAATCGAATTTAACGTAATGCCCGGCAGGCACTAGTTACCCATTTTTGAAGAGCTTAGGTTGCTATTCCTTAGCTGCACAAGACAAATGGTCAATGGTTCAAGACAAATGGTTTCAATCAAATGGCTTTGATCGGATTTAATATAATATCCGAGTGCCATAGAAGTCTGCCATTATTGAAGAGTTTAGGTAGCTATTCCTAGCAGCACATAGTCAATGGTTCAAGACAAATGGTTTCAGTCAAATGGTTTTGATAGGATTTAACGTAATGGCCGACAGCCACTAAAATCTAAGATTGCTTAAGTTCTTAGGTGGATATTCATTAGATGCTCGAGACAAATTGTCAGTGGTTGGCTCAAGACAAATAGTTTCATTCAGATAGTTTTTGTCGGATTTAACGTAATGGCCGACAGACACTAATCATCCATTGTTGAAGAGATTAAGACACTAGTCCTTAGGTGCTCAAGACAATACGTTCGATGATTATAACGTTGAATCTGTTTAGGATCTAATGGATCAAATTACTGAAAAAAGATAGTTTTACTTACAAATGTGTAGGTTTTAAGTCTTCCGTAGGTAAGTATAATGGTTCTGATCGGATTTAACTAAATCTCTAATACTAATTTTCACTCTATCCGTTACTCTAGAAAATACTAGTTGAGAAAGAACCTTTAGATTAGCTAGAATTTTTATAACTCTAGGGACTGTGGTCCATCGGATTTAACTAAATCTCTACCACAAGTTTTCACTCTATTCGTTACTTTAGAAAATATGAGTTAAGAAAATACCAGTAGCTCAGATTGAATTTTTATAACTCTAGGGACTGTAGTCCATATTTTAGACTATCAATATATGTGTATGTTTCCAGGAAGGCATTTCTGGCCCAACGTTTCTCCAGATCTCTCCCACTAGTTCCCCTTACTCTATCGAGAATGTACCAGTGGCTCAGCTAGAACTTTTATAATTCTAGAGACTGGTCTATATTTCAGATTATCAATACATGTATGTAAATTTTCAAGAGGGTATTTATGACCGTAACTTTTCTACATATCTCTAGCCCTAGTTTCCAGTCTATCACTTACTCTAGAAAATGACAGTGACACAGCTAGAACTTTTATAACTGTGGTTTGAATTCAAGACAACCAATACGTGTGCATTTCCAAGAGGGCATTCTTCTGACGTAAGCTACTCCATATCTCCACAGGGCCACGATAGCCCGGTTGAAAGAGTAACGGATTAATAACCGAAGGGTTGCGAGTTCGTATCCAACGAAAGACCGTCATGTACAAAGGGGGCTGGTGCATGTTATATCTGCTGTGGCCTCAAATGTCCCCACGTGTGTGTTATGTGGAAGTTTGTAGAGTGGGGTACCAATTCAGTAGTGATCTCATCATCTGACCGTGGTTCAAAATTACGTGGTGTTGTCCTCGGATTTTTCCCTTCGAGTTTGATCCCGGAACGTCGCCAATAGCCCGTTGTGTTGCTCCAGTGCGACGTTGATTATAATACCTACCTACCAACCATATCTCCACCTCTAGTTCCCAGGTTATCCGTTACTAGTTAAAATACCAGTTTAAAAAGTACCAGTGTCTCAGCAAGAGCTGTTATAAATCTAGGGTCTGTATTCTAGACTATCAATGCATGTAAATATCCAAGAGGGTATTTCTGATGCATTTTTTATCCATATCTCTACCACTAGTTTCCATTCTATCCGTAACTCGTTAAAATACCAGTTTAAAAAGTACCAGTGGATAGCAAGAGTTGTTATAGAATCTGTAGTCTATATTCTAGAATATCAATGCTTGTAAATATCCAAGAGGGTATTTCTGATGCATTTTTTCTCCACATTCCCTATTTTACATTGTATCCGTTACTCGTTAAAATACCAGTTTAAAAAGTACCAGTGTCTCAGCAAGAGTTGTTATAAATATAGGAACTGTAGTCTATGCTAGACTCTCAATACATGTAAATTTCCAAGAGAGTATTTCTGATGCAGTTTTCTCAATATCTCTACCACTAGTTTCCAGTCTATCCATTACTCTAGAAAGTAGCAGTTTAGAGAGTATCATTGGCTTATGGTTTATTACGTCATTCCTCCTGCTGTAACAACGTTATATTTCTAATAAGGAATAATCTGAAAATATGCCCCCTAAAATAATACGAAAGGAATTTTTAAAAATCTAAGTGTTCCCAATGTAAACCTTAAGGGGTTATACCTAGTTGCAAGGCAAAAAACACGATTTTTCGCAAATTATTTTGTGAAGACGCATATGTATATACCTAAGAAAAATAGTTTTTTAATTTGAAACAGCATATATTAAAGATGTTATCACAATTTTTTTTATCAAAAAATATCGACTTTTACACTAGTTACAGCCGATCTCCGAGAGGGTCTTTAAAAAAAGGCGTGTTGCGGTGATCAAGATATCTCCGAACTAGATTATCTGAAATAAAAAAGTTTTAATTCGTTTATAAGTTGTTAGTACTTAATCGAGCGAATAAGTTAAATTTTGATTTTTCACAAAATGGCGGCTGTCAGAAGATATAGTTTCGATTTTTACGAAAAGAAATTGTATTTCCTCGCTTATAAAATCAATAATATTGATCGGAAAAATCGAACGATTAAAGACTAGTAAATTATGTCAAGATATTTTTAAGAATTATCTCAAGATATTTTCATCACCGCAAAACGCCTTTTTTAAAGACCCTCTCGGAGATCGGCTGTAACTAGTGAACCAGTATGAGTCGATATTTTTTATAAAAAAAATTGCTATAGCATCTTCAATATATGCTGTTTCAAATGTAAAAAGTTTCTTTTCAATATATACATATGCCTCTTCACAAATATTCGTGAAAAATCGTGTTTTTTTGCCATGCAACTAGGTATAACCCCTTAAATCAAAATTAAAAAAGCAAAATATCCTTATACTTTCCAAACGTTTTTGACACGAATACCTTGTTATCATCTCACCATGAAACGACATTCTGTATCACTTATCGGCTCTTAATCGAGGTCACATCTTTCCAATGAATTTCCGAGTTGCGTAGCCAAGATGGAAGAGCAACGGATTAACAACCTGAGGGTAGCGAGTTCGAGACTCGGTCAAGCCAAACACGGTTGTGTACAAAGGGGGCTGGTGCACGTTAAATCTGTCGTGGCCTCGGATGTCCTCACGCTGGTGTGGCGTGGAAGCTTGGAGAGTGGGATGCCAGCTCAGGTGTTATCTCGTCATCTGAACAAAAAAATTCAAAACTACGTTACGGTTCAAAATTACGTGGTGTTGTTCTGGGATCTTTCTCTTGGGGATTGATCCCGAACCGTTGCCCCAGTGCGACGTTAATTAACCACCTACCTACATAATGGAAGATAGGTGGATATTTTAATCAGCGTCGTACTGGAGCAACGCAATGGGCTATAGGCGACGGTCCGCGATCAAACCCAAAGGGAAAGAACGAGGACAACACCTCCTAATTTTGAACCACGACCTATACAGGGTGTCCCAAAAATGTAGTTCCGCGATTTATTTTTTTACCATTTGGAGATAAGTAGGCAATGTAAATTGCAAAAGTGCACCAAATAAGGTAAGTAATTAAAATATGTGAATAAAATTATCACGTGATAACAATTTAAGCGGATACAGTTTTTAATTTGTATACCACCCCTCTAGATAAAAATCCGAGATAACAAAAATGTTCCTTACCAGTATCCCTATCGTTAGTAAAAAACCATATTTCTGTAGGTTGAATAGTAACGGAGATACAAGAGTTTCTATTTTAAGGGGGCCGTATCTAATCTAGAACGGAAACTGACTCATGGCCAAGAATGAAGAGCTAAGCTCTGCATTGCTGCAGATGGAAAAATTTCCTTTTATTTTTATTTAAACCATTTTTTCTACAATATTTTTATTAAAGATTACATTGTCTACTATTATGCATTGCGATTTTCATCTGCAGTTGCAATACTACATTACTTTGCACAATGTTGCACTTTCTGACCGAAAAAAAATGCTTTTTAGCGTTATGTATGCGGTCCCTAATCTGACTGCTTGAACAGCTGTGCACAAGCGGTATAAGTCAACTTTTTTGCGTCCTTATGCCTCCGTTACTGTTCAACCTACAGAAATGCAGTTTTCTGCTAACGATAGGGATGCAGGTAAGAAACATTTCTGTTATCTCGGATTTTTATCTAGAGGGGTTGTATAAAAATTAAAAACTGTATCCGGTTAAATTGTTATCACGTGATAATTTTATTCACATATCTTAATTACTTACCTTATTTGGTGCACTTTTGCAATTTACATTGCCTACCTATCTCCAAATGGTAAAAAGATAAATTGAGGAACAACCTTTTTGGGACACCCTGTATATTGAATTTCCAGTTTTCGATTCTTATAACTTTTATGTTTAGCTCTAAATACGATGTTTTCCAATGATAAATAGGACCGCCCTGTTGGAAGTGACGGATCAGCAACCAGAGGATTGTTAGTCCAAATCCAATCAAAGACCGTCGCGTACAAAGAGAGCTCGTTAAATCTGTCGTGTCCTCAAATGTCCTTTGTGGTGTGGAAGTTTGGAATAGGGTGTCATCTCAGGTGTGACCTCGTCATCTGACCATGGTTTAAAATTACGTAGTGTCGTTCTCGGATCTTTCCCTTCGGGCTGGAACCCGGACCGTAGCCAATAGCCCGTTGTGTTGCACCGGTGGGACCTTAATTAAAATACCTACCTACCTCAATGCTCAATATGGTCTGGTCATTTCCCGCTACATGACCTATATCATTAGATGGAGTTAGAAAATACTAATAAATATTGGACTCTTCTGGTGATATGAGCAGGAAATTAATATTATCTGCCACAGCTTTCTTGGGCACATGTGCGGAATACTGAACTATCTGCTTGTAGTGATCTGTTTTATTTAGGTATCAGGGGAAAAACAAAACGCTAAAAACCGTATTGATGCTTTAGGGAAGGGATGTACAGACTTGTTAAGACGGAGGGCCATATAGATTTATCACTGACTTATGTGAGGGTTGCCAAAAAAACATGAAGTTGTCTATCATATATTTTTTATATTGATTGATTTACGCCATTTCGGCCCTAATTATGGTAGAAACACGTCCAAAATTGCTATGTACTTAGTAAATCTTATACTAAACAGGCACCTAAAGCTATTTTGAAAACGAACTAAAACTTTTGGAGTTAGAGCCATTTGTGTGTCGGAGAAAAGTGATTTTCCATGTTAAATGGTCAAAAAAATGGAAAAATCGCACTCTTTTCCGGATTTCTCCCGTTTAAAGTCCCGGATTGGTCTGAAAATTTGTGTGCATTATATTTAAGAGACAAATAACAGGTGTGCCAAGCGATTTTAAAATCCATCGACAGGTTTTGGAGTTACAGCCTACGAAAGTTGCCAACTCGGGTCAAAAAAGCATTGGAAATCGCACTTTTCCCGATTTTTCCTGTTTAAAGTCCCGGATTGGTCTGAAAATTGGTGTGCATAATCTTTGTAATATTCTAATTTTTTTTTATTATTTATTATTTTATTATTTATATTATTTATATTATTGATATTTTGTATTGTTACAAAAGAAAGATAAAAAATAAAAGGTAGGTATTTTAATTAGCGTCACACTGGAGCAACACAATGGCCTATTGGCGACGGGAACGACCCAAGGACAACACCACGTAATTTTGAACCACGGTCAGATGACGAGGTCACACCTGAGATGGCACCCACTTTAAAAACTTCCACACCACGCCAACGTGAGGACATTTGAGGCCACTGCAGATTTAACGTGCAGCAGCGCCCCTTTCTACACGGGGCCGTCGTGGCTCAGTGGGCATGTCCACTGCGCTAGCAACCTTCGAGTTGTAGGCGGTGCAGGTTCTATTCCTGTCAGGTGCATTCCTCCCTGGATGTATTTCTCTCTTCTGTGTCTAAAACTTTCATAGTGTGTCTGTCTATTAATTGATATTGTATGTCTTGTGTCTGGCGCAACATGGTCAAATATGGCCCTTGCGCCATTAAATTCCAACCAATCCCCCTGACGGTCTTTGGTCGAACTCGAAACCTTCCGATTGCTAATCTGTTACTCTTCCAACCGGGTTACCACGGCCCTCACAGATAATAAAAAGTAAAAGAATTTAAGTTGATGCCTGACATTGCATTGATTTAACAATTTAATATTACTTAGCAAATTTAATATGTTATTTAATATTTTATATTTTAAAGAAGAATTAATATTTTATATTTTAAAGCCAAATTTAATATTTGGTTTAAATTTTGTAGCTACCAAGAGCCAAACTGATACCAAAGTTTCATTAGTCTATGAGTTTTGTTGGACTTGTTAAACTTGAAATAACGCATGGTGAGGTGGGCCGCCTGCAAATCAACGGAGGGCCGCAGTTTGTGCATCCATGCATTGACTTCAGAAAAGATTCATAATCTTAGCGAGATTTTCTGTAGTTTTGCTTTGGTTAAAACAAGCGATTTAAAATCTACCGCGAAGTAACAATATGGGCTATTCAAACATCGACCTTCTAATGAAACAGACTGAGAATGTGCACGCAGGTTCAAGCTGTGTCTTCCGAGATGGTAGATGTGCACGTTAAATCCATCGTGGCCTCGAATGTTATCACGTTTGCGTAGTGTTGAAGTTTGGTGAGTGGGGTTCCAGCTCAGGTGTTGCCTCGTCATCTGACCGTGGTTCAAAATTACGTGGTGTTGTCCTAGGATCTTTCCCTTCGGATTTGATCCCGTACCATCGCCAATAGCCCGTTTTGCTGCCCCAGTGGACGTTAATTAAAATACCTACCTACCCACATGCGTAGTTAAAAATTATGAAGGGTTGTCCTCGATCTTTCCCTTCGGTATTGATCCCAGACCGTCGCCAATAGCCCATCCTTAGAATCCTGTGGAAAGATACTATTGGTCCTTTCTTAAGAATAGAATCCTTTGGTAAAATTCTGCTTTTTTCTTGGAAGTGAATAAAATCCTTTGGAAAGATTCTAGTGGTCGAGATCGTCAAATTGGTTAGAAGTCATGCAGGGAAGACTGCAGGTTGCAAGGTGGGATTATGCGTTTCAAACCCTCAGAGGGTTAATTTTTAGATACTACTAGCTGAATTACCCCGGGTTGCTGGGGTTGAATTGTTTATAATTCATCGTAAAAATACTCAATGTTATTTCTATGGAGATTTCGAATTGTTTTTAGCCCCCTGCAGACCCAGGACAAATAGAAAGGGGTTAATATACAGCCTATGTGTTTCGCACAATTCTACAGGTTGAATGTACCAAATTTAGTATGAATTGGTCTGACATTGATCGTATAAATACGCAATGTTATTCCTATGAAGATTTTGAATTGTCTCTAGCCCCCTGTACCGTATCGACGATTAAAAAAAAGATCACTTTCTATAAAAATGAATTTATATTATAAAAATTTACAATCCAATAACAAAGCTACAGTTTAAGAATTTACGGACGGGAATCATAAACGATATGATACTGAGCGATTTTCAGCGCAAACGCACCCATTTGCGATTGCAGCATACTCTAAGATTATAAAGAACCTGCAAGAGATATAGATAGAGGTAAGATTATAAAGAACTCTTGAGAGGCGACTCCTGTAGATGTTAACACTGACGTCATCTGCAGTCAGACTGTGAGAGAGCGCCCCCTAGCAATTGCTCTGTCCAGGATGACGGGACGTTACAGACCTCTAAACACCGAAAAAAATAGAACGGTGGTTAATATGTAGCCTACATTACCCGCAGGATTCCAGAGAATAAGTGTACCCAATTTGGTGTAGATTGGTCGAACGGTATAGATTTGTATAGAGAACAGACAGATGCCAACTCTGCTTTATATATATATATATATATATATATATATATATATATATATATATATATATATATATATATATATATATATATATATATATATATATATATATAGACCATCACCACAAATCAAAAAGGAGAAACCAAATAAAAACAAAAACAAAATGCAAATAATAACAAGAACAAAAATGGAGCAAAATAACAACAATAATATTGACCCTTTAGATGAACAGCGCTGAAAGCCGCAGAGAACAAATAAAGGGAAATAATAAGTAAAACTACCCTAAGAATAGAATAGATTTCCCCGAGAAACAAGATGAAATAAAATATGTAACCTGGCCTTGCTCCCCTTGAAAAAGTAGGCAGGCTCACTTAACATTTACATATTTTATTTCATCTTGTTTCTCGGGGAAATCTATTCTATTCTTAGGGTAGTTTTACTTATTATTATTATATATATATATATACATATATATATATATACATATATATATATATACATACATATATATATACATACATATATATATATATATATATATATATATATATATATATATATATATATATATATATATATATATATATATATATATAGTTTGAAAAACTTTTTCACGTAGAATGAAGTTATTAATGTTTATTTTGAAGATTGAAGGGCTTTGTTTTTTCTCCATGTTTATTAAAGAAGATAAAAACGGTAGAAAAACTTTAAAAATTAGTGTTTCGAGAACACAAAAGTTTGGGAAGTTTAACACTTCGAACTGCTGAGTTTAACTGCTGAGTTTAACACTTCGAACCTTGACGTCTTCTGGGTCAATCTCCATCTACGACTGTTTTTGCAGTCGTCTCGGCTTAGCTAATGCTGACGTTCTCTTCGCTACTTAACATTTTGATTCTTGCAGAGATTAGACTTCTGGAAAGAACTGGGTTGCTGATTAGAATCCCACTCATCTCTGTTGGAGTGTAAGTAACAAAAAGATGCGATACAGACTTGGATCAGACAGGTTATTACTTATTTCAAAAATTAAAAAAGTACAATATTTTGAGACGAAATCCTGTACTACTTATCGTCTTTAACTCTCTAAAGGGTTCACGCGTATAATTCCACAGAAAACTTATTACTTTATACTTTGCCGGTTTGTCTTTTGGCATTGCGTAAAATGCCTAGGAAATGTATGAAATATTAATCGTTACATACTTTGCCCCAAAAACGCCAGGCATTCTATATATTACCTAGCCATTCTATATCATTCCTGCTTTGCATACTTTGCCGGTAACATATACACCTTAGAGACGTATTCATGACGTATTCAAAAAACAATGCGATGCAAACCCGGAACAGACAAGTTATTACTCATCTCAAATCGAAAAATAAAGTTCAATACTTCAAGTGACGGAATCTTGCGCTCTTTTTCCTCTGATAAAAACAGATCTTAAAATAAAAACTTCCAGACAAGTTGATAGAGTTACTAAAATTAATAAGAAAGAGTGTTAAAAAGAAAAGAGCCCTTCTGGGAAGTTAACCTAAAATTCATTTTATGCCACTTAAATCCCCGAAGGCCTTGAAATAGCATCATTAATATTGATAACCAAGTTTCCAAACTTAACTAGACTGCACAATTAAACAGTTTAAAGCAGCACAGGAGGGAGCTAGACTAATGGCATCCAAAATTTAATAGTCGAATATCAGTAAAAAGCTAATTAGATTTTCGTTAGACGCCATGACAATATTTAATTACGTCTAGTTTATACTTGAAGAGTTGGTGATTTAGTCTCCCGCAAGAGTGGGATTAAAGAACTAGTGTGTCGAAATTTATCACTCTTCTTATTTACCTTCGGAGTGAAATGCTAATTAAGTTACCTTTTCTGTACTTTTTCAGGTAATGTTTTCTTTAATATATGATGAGAGGAAAAAACGGACATCATGTAATAAGCTCCTAGCAGTAAATCCTTAACAGGTACTGGAACAATTTAAAATTAAGACTCGATATTCAATTTATATTTTTAACAGGCAAGTGTAGTAAATATATTATGATTGTCGTATTCAAGATGAAACTTATGTAATATGCGTTCAAACTTTTTAGTCTTCGACTTATGACTCTTAAATCCTCAACTTTATTGGTTTCATTTTCAAATTTAATGACGGTTTAACGAATTTTATGAAGTCGCGCAGATGCTACATAAATGCTTCAGTGCATTTTTGGAGTAATGTTTTCTTCTATATATGATCAAATTAAATTTAGATTTTAAAGAGAAGTGTAGTAAATGTATTATGTTTATCGGTATTCAAGATAAAACTTTGTTATGGAATAGGAATTCAAACTTTTTAGTCTTCGACTTGTGACTTTTAAATCCTCAACTTTTTCGGTTTTGTTTTGAAATTTAATGACAGTTTAGAGAATTTTATAAAGTGCACAGATGCTATATGAATGCTTCTGTTCATTTTTTGGAGTAATGTTTTCTTCAATATATGATGAAATTTAATTTAGATTTCAACAGAGAAGTGTAGCAAATATGTTACGATTATCGTATTGAAGATGAAATTGTGTAATGTAATAGGCGTTCAAACTTTTTAGTCTTCGACTTGTGACTCTTAAATCCTCAACTTTATCGGTTTCATTTTCAAATTTAATGACGGTTTAACGAATTTTATGAAGTTGCGCAGATGCTACATGAATGCTTCAGTGCATTTTTGGAGTAATGTTTTCTTCAATATATGATTAAATTAAATTTAGATTTTGAGAGAGAAGTGTTGTAAATACTTTATGATTATCGTATTTAAGATGAAACTGTTATGTAATATGCGTTCAAAATTTTTATTCCTCAACTTATGACTTTTAAATTTTCAACTTTTTGGTTTTAATTTGAAATTCAATGATGGTTTAGAGAATTTTATGAAGTGTACAGATGCTATATGAATGCTTCTGTTCATTTTTTGGAGTAATGTTTTCTTCAATATATGATGAAATTTAATTTAGATTTTAACAGAGAAGTGTAGTAAATATATTACGATTATTGTATTCAAGATGAAATGTTATGTAATATGCTTTCAAACTATTTAGTCTTCGACTTATGATTTTTAAATCCTTAACTTTTTCGGTTTTGTTTTGAAATTTAATAAGTTTAACGAATTTTATAAAGTTGCACAGATGCTATATGAATACTTCTGTTCATTTGTTGGAGTAATGTTTTCAATATTTGATTAAATCAAATTTAGATTTTAACAGAGAAGTGTAGTAAATACGTTATGATTATCATATTCAAGATGAAACTTTGTTATGTAATATGCGTTCAAATTTTTTATTCCTGAACTTGACTTAAATAATCAACTTTTTCGGACTTAGAAAAAATCGAAAAGGGTTAATACTATATAAGCTGTTTCCCGCAGGATTTTAAGGAATGAATGTACCAAATTTGGTGTGAATTGATCTGACAGTCATCGTATACTCAATGCTATTCCTATGGTGCTTTCGAATCGTTTTTAGCCCCTCTGCAGACCTGGGATAAATATAATGGTATTAATAGTCTGAATTGCTTGCAGGTAGTCTAAAGAATGAGTTTACAAAATTTGTTGTGAATTGGGCAAATTGTGATTTAGTAAGGACACTCAATGTTATTCCTACGGGGATTCCGAATTGTTTTTAGCCCCCTCTGCACACCCAAGACAAATAGAACGGGGATTAACATATGGCCTAGTAACCTGAAGGGTTCTAAAGAATAAGTGTACTAAATTTGGTGTGGATTGGTCAAACGGCGTATATTTGTATACAGAACACATACGCCAACTATGCCGGCAATATCTTGATGACGAGGCATCTCGTCATTAGCAAAATTGGTCAGAATTTGAAGGACGAGATATCTCGTCGAAACCATTTGGATTGTTAAAAGTTGCTATTTTCACATCCGATCGTTTGACCTGGAAGTGACAACTTATATAGGTTTCCGTCTCAAGCCTCTCTTATAATATAAACTATAACTTTCATAAGTCCATTTCAAAACGTGATCGCTTGTTTAAAATAAGACAAATGAGATTCCAAGTAGCTCAAATTTGAAAAAGCTCTCGAAACCATTAAACAAACGGCTGCGTTACTCTTAACATAAGGGAACTCCCGAAAATGCTTAAAACTAGTTAGCAAGCGAGAAGTCAGACGAGTTTAAACAAAGTAATTTAATTTCGGGGCATAAAAAGCTGTTTAAGACTCTGAAAACACTTTTTGCGCAGCTTTATTTATTTTAATGAGACTGAAAAAATGTTGCATAATTAAAGACTAACGTTACCCTCTAATTAAGAGAAATACTTCCTGTGTATTTTATTTAATATGGAACAAAAACATGTTGGTGATTGCTCTCAAACTAATGAACCTTTTTTCTTTATTCAAGTCGGTTTTAACTATATTTAAATATTTATTATCTTGCTTACAATTAAGCTTATAATGAAAACAATCTTACTTTTTAAGCTTACTTATAACTTGTTAGAAAATGCGGCGTTAAAACTAAGTAAGATATACACTTTTTCTTTGATGGTGGAAGCATCATTTTTTATGCTTTATGATTTTTCAAGCACATTACATGTGTGAGGATTTCTGAAGAACGTAAACGTCTGCCAAAAGAACTTTAAGTGCTTGATAATGTGATTTTGGAGGCATGTTTTAGGGTTTATAGTTTTCTTAGAATATGAGTTGAGGAATGCTCGTTTTACATACGTTCGTTTCTACGCATGACTTATATGTGTATAACGTAGATATTTTAATTTTTGAATATAAACATTTTTTTCATTCCTTTCTGATTCCAGATAAAAAGCTTGAATGTTAAAATCACGTCCGGGTCACCAAAACCCCTCCAAGCAGCACTCCCGAATACGCTCGAAAAATTCAGTTCGAATACAACCCAAAAAATTCCCACATGGCAAAGCGGCAAACCCGAAATATTCGGATATCGTACGGACCCTCAGACATCTCGTTCCTCGAAATACACTCATTTTCTCAGAAACTGTGAACTATAATTTTATGAATTTGTGTGAAATGGTACATAACATGATAACACATAAATACAAAGGAAAAAATTTAAGAGCACTGCATATGACATAAAACTGTAGCATGAAACAATAAAAATGGCAATAATATGTGACAAGGAGAGTTCAGAAAAAAAAGAACAACTCAGAAAAAAATAAGACTTATGAATTTAATATGGAATGTGATCTCTCCTGACGCGTACACACATATCACAACGAGTTTTAATGCTAGCAATAATGTTGTTAACCACAGTTTGGGGAATTAAGTTCCACTCCTCCAGCAATGCGGTCTTCAGAGCATTTACGTATATCTCTAGGAGGAGGAGGTCTCCGTGCAACTGCTTTTCCAAGGTAGTCCCATAAGTTCTCTATCGGGTTCAGATCAGGAGATTTTGATGGCCACGGTATTCGCTCAATGGCTTCACTTTCAAGGAATTCGTCAACGAGGTTTGCTCGATGTGGACGAGCATTATCGTCCATAAATAAAAAATCAGATCCATATGCACCTCTGAAAAGTCTTACATAAGGTTCTAAGACCTCATCCCGATATCTCTGGTCGGTCACAGATCCGCTGTTGAAAACGTGTAGGGGCGTACGTCCATCGATCATTATTCCTCCCCATACCATCACACCTGCACTACGGAAACGGTCATGTTCCATAATGTTCGAAGGAAGATTTCGCGTTCCTAACTCCCTCCAGATGTAAACACGTTTATAATTAGATGTTAAACAACCTCGACTCATCAGTAAAGAGAACGTGAGTCCATTGGTGTTCACTCCAGTTCTGATGTTCTTTGCACCAATTAAAGCGATCCCTCTTTTGTTGTGAAGACAGTGAAACACATACCCTTGGCTTTCTGGCATTAAGGCCTTTTTCATTAAGCCTTCTGGATACATTTTGCCGTGATACAACAGTTCAAGTGGCGGCTGCAACCTCTGAACTTAACTGCCTAGCAGTAGACTTCCT
Organism: Meta bourneti; assembly: GCA_933210815.1. Taxonomy (NCBI): domain Eukaryota; kingdom Metazoa; phylum Arthropoda; class Arachnida; order Araneae; family Tetragnathidae; genus Meta; species Meta bourneti. The sequence goes on along the minus strand of OW119934.1, from coordinate 78,631,106 downwards.
GTTACGACGGGCAGTTATTGCCAGATATCGATCTTGAGAAGGAGTTGTTATTCGTTTACGACCTTGTTCAGGCCTCCTTGCAACAGTTCTAGAGTTCTGAAATTGTTTCCATAGCGTAAAGACTGTCTGTCTTGAAATATTCACACATCTCGCTACTTCCATGATTGTCTGCCCTGCGTCTAAACGGCCGATAATTCGCCACTACACAGATTCTTCCAAATGATACTTCGGAGCCATAACAAACCGTTTTGAATCCTTACACACTGAAATCAAACGCTGTATTGCAGAAATTCACTCAGATATTCGCTTTGCGCAAATTCTGACGCTTGATTCACCGTCGGATGACGTAACGTCTTTATTTGCATATCAGAAACCGTTTGATCACTTTTTGCATAATTAGGCTTGTCTTTCACACATTTCCTGCAAAAAATGGATTACATCGATTGGATATTTCATGGAATATCATTATTTTTGGGCATGTAAAGATAAATTTGGACATGAGTGTATTTTGAGTATGCCGCCCACTACGATGAAATCTCACCGAACTGTACTCGAGCATGCCGCTAGGAGGGTTAGAGATGATGGTGCTAGATCTCATTTCCATTCTACTTCAATTTAGAAGTATTCTTTCAGTTCACAAGATGCCCGTGATCATGATCTCAACCATTTCACTTAAAAATTTAACTTACATTTTACACACACAAAAAAACAGGACATCTGTATTTACAGGCTGTTTGTTAATTTTGAGGTTGTAACCTTTAAAAAGAATGTTCTTCAAGTTTCGCACGCAAGTATATTACTTGGACCATTCTTGTATCTCCCGATTCTTGATAAAAAAAAGTTTCACTGGTATTACATTACCGGTTTTTAAAACCTTATTTAAAAAATCCCTCCCACTTTACCCTCCCGATGGTTGACTCTACGAGGTACCTCTGTCATTAGCAAAACTGACCAGATCTTGATGGACAATATATCTTGTCATCAGAAAAAAATTTATCAGTTCTTGATGGACGAGATATCTCGTCATTTGAAAAAAATTATCAGATCTTGATCTCGTTACCATCAAAAAATCGGCAATATCCTGATGACAATATATCTCGTCATTAGCGAAATCGGTCAGATCTTGATGGACGAGATATCTCGTCGAAACCATTTGGAGGGTTAAAAGTTGGTATTTTCACATCCGATAGTTTGACATGCTATTGACGACTTAGGTTTACCTATCAAGCCTCTCTTATTATATAAAGTATAGCTTTCTTAAATCCATTTGAAAACGTGATCGCTTGTTCAAAACAAGACAACTGTTTCCAAGGAGTTCAAATTTAAAAAAGCTCTCACAGCCATTAAAGAAGAATGACAATCTCGATCTTGGCAAAGTAAAAAACAAATCGGCACTACCTTGATGATGAGACTTCTCGCCATTGGCAAAATCGGTCAGAATTCGAAGGACGAGATATCTCGTCGAAACCATTTGGAGGATTAAAAGTTGCTATTTTTGCAATCTAAAAAAAGCTCTCAAACTACTCGTATTAAACAAACGGCTGAGATTAAGTGACGGGCCCAGTATTCAAACGAATGATTTAATACGAGAGTTTGTGCCGTCCAATCTGGAATCAACTGTAAACAAGGTGAACCTCCCTTCAATCGACATCGGCACCCTCTAAGGAAATTACAAGGATTCGTCTAAGTATTATCCAATACGCGAATCTATTACGTGGATCATTCTCATCTCTCGACTCAGGAAGATAAGGACGTACCTATCTATACTAGGGTGTGCAGGCGAATAATTCTCCGAATAGTGGCTTCTCAATAATTGGGTTAGCATATAATTCTATGTTCTGAGTAGGTCCACTGCAAGCAATCGAAACAGCGGCTACAGCTATAACCAATGTACTACATCCACGATGGATATTATAAATTAGCTCAGGTAGTGCGTGGGCCATTCAAACATTTGATTAGCAGATTGGCGGGTTACCTGTGAGAGCGAATTGTGTGCTGTGGATGTGGAATTATTTAAATTTCGTAAACGTTTCAGCGTCTTGAAAGCACAGATTTTTATTACATGAGACTAAGTGGATGTGGTTTCTTAATGTATACCCCTTTTGGGGTAGGTGGGTATGTTAATTAACGTCGCACTGGAGAAACACGATGGGCTATTGGTGACGGTCCGGAATCAACCCCTGAAGGAAAGACCCGAGGACAACACCACGTAATTTTGAGCCACGGTCGGATGACGAGGTCATCACCTGAGCTGGCATCCACTCTCCAAACTTCCACTCTACGCTAACGTGAGGACATGTGAGGCCGTGACAGATCTAACGTGCACCAGCCCAATTTGTTCACGACGATCTTTGGTTGGATTCGAACTCGCAACCCTCCGGTTGCTAATCCGTTACTCTTCCAACCGGGCTACCATGGCTCCGCATCGATATGGATTATATAAGACTAAATGGGTGTAGTTATTTCTTGATATATCACCCTTTTGGGGACAAGTGCGATATACCGAGTGTAGTGATATAAGATCGAGAGTAACGTTTTTATTAGAAATAAAAGGGTACATGCAACATGAAAAGTAACCCAAATCATATAGTTTACGTAGGATTTTTCACCCACCCAACGTGGTTTGGACGCAGTAAGGGCACACATATATAAATGAGACAAATAGACAGATTGTGTGATTGACTTTGAACCGTTTACTTGCGTAAAAGTACTAAGACAGAGACATAAGACGTGAAGACTGAGGCTGAGTAGCTCATTCAATAAGTTAATGTGACATAAATACTAAATTTCATTAAAACGTAGTTGCATCAAGTGGCTCATTCATAAGTTATGACTTAAAAGAAAAATGTTATAAAATGTATCCAGCGGTAGTACACGCACACTACTCACAGACATATAAGACACTTATGTCTATGTCTATGAAACTATGTCTATATCCTTCCTATAGGCCCATAGGAAGGATATAGACATAGGCCCATTTTTATTACTATTTACACAAACATACTAAGGCAGACAGATGTAAGTCTTGAAGACAAACAGAATGACGCCGAGTAGCTCATTCATAAGTTCATGTGACGTAAAGCAAACAATTTCGTTGATAAGTATCCAGACGTTTGGATGTAGTACAGGCAAGTATATACAGACCAGACACTCAGACAGACATATGGCTGTTTTTAATGGTATGTGCACAAGCATACTAAGGCACAGACAGACGTGAAGACATGCAGACTGACGCCGAGTAACTCATTCATAAGTTACAAGTTACTGTGACTTAAAACAAAAATTTTCATTGATAAGTGTATATATGTTTGGACGTAGTGCTGGCACACACGTACAGACCAGCACTCAAACAGACAGGACCGCTTTTATTGTTATTTCCACAAACATACTAAGGCACAGACAGACGTAAGACGTGAAGACAGACTGATGCCGAATAACTCATTCATACGTTACTGATACGTAAAGCAAAAATTTCATGGAGTAAATTCCATTTCATTTCATGGAGATCCAGACGTATGTATTATGGACACACGCGTGTGCGAACAGATACTCAGACACGAAATGGGGAAACCATTGGTTTCGCTCTAAAACGGCAAATAAACAGATAAACACTAGGGGATCAAAGTATTCAATCTACAAATACTCCATTTTTATTTGTATGCACCCGATTAGTAAATTTTGTAAGGGAAATCTTGTCATTTTTATAATTGATTCGCATAAATGTAAGCTCCTCGTCTACGTGTGAAGTATCAAAAAATGTTTTCAAAAGACGAGTCAGGACTAAGATTTAACGTAAGCAACCTCTTCCGTGGTCTACTCTAGAAATTTATTTGAAAAGATGCTCTTAGTTTAAATATTCAGAATAGAAAATACGAAAAAAATCAGTTCCCTGAGAGGGTGAGTTTTGAATAAATTATGCTATTTTCCACTATATTTATTTGAACGGGTTCAGAAGTTAGAGACGGGCCCATTTCAAGCTTAAGCATACAAGAGCCAAAAGTGACAAGAGAATTGAAATTCTCTGTAAGCCACTTACTTTATCCTAGAATTTCTAAGTGAAACGCAAAAATGGCGTTGTTCTTGTTTACTTCTCATTTCAAATTTTTAGATTTAGTACCTTTCGAGTAGAAATATTAAGATAAAGTTTGGCCAATCTCTGAGTAATAAATCATGATATTCAAATTTTTCTTGCTCTTTTACCGTCTGAGAGATTTACACGTAGATGTGCGATCAGCAATACAGTCTTTCTTCAATGCAGAGGGGCCGCGGTAGCCCAGTTGGAAGAGTAGCGGATTAGCAACCGGAGGGTTGCGAGTTCGAATCCAACTAAAGACCGTCGTGTACCCAGGGGGCTGGTGCATGTTAAATCCGTCGTGGCCTCAAATGTCCTCACGTTGCGTGGTGTGGAAGTTTGGAGAAGGGGTGTCAACTCAGGTGTGACCTCGTCATCTGACAGCGGTTCAAAATTACGTGGAGTTGTCCTCGAATCTTTCCATTGGGGTTGATCCCGGACGTTCGCCAATAGCCCGTTGTGTTGCTCCAGTGCGACGTTAATCAAAATACCTACCTCCCGACACTAGACATGGGAATGTGTGATTTAAGTAAGTTTGCTTTATAGCCGTCCCTAACTGACGTTTTCTGAACTTCCTTGCAGAATCCTTTCCAATCCTTTGAATAGTTTGTCGAACCCTCCAAGTGGTTTCGACGAGATATCTCGTCCATCAAGACCTGGGTAGTTTTGCTAATGACGAGACAACCACGTGGAGACAACCGTTAATAGGATTAAAAAATATTGTACTACATTGATTCCGAGAGTTTTCAAAGTTAAGACCGCTTGCTTAGAAAAACTTTTAGAAAAATTTATTCTATTCGCAGATTCCAATGATTCAATTCTAGCCTTATAAATAAATAGTGATTGTAATTAATGTATGTTTAGGTAAATCCATTGAAAATAAAAAAAATTATCAGGATAGACTGTTTTGTGATTTAAAAAATGAGCAAACTACTTAGAAGTCCTACTCTCTACAGTGAGGTGTGTTTGAAATGGATTCGCACAAGAAATTTCGTTTTTATTTCAGTTTCCATCTTCACTGATAACATGCCACAAAAAGTAGTTTTGTAGCTTGTTAAATTATGCGTATTTAAAAAGAAGGAATCTCGCTAACATTACTTTTCGATTAATTTCTTTTCCACGCAAGAAAATATTTGCAAGGTTTGATTAAGTGCGTTTTGTCTGAAGTCAAATCAGTAGCATAGACCGGGTTTTAGTTTGGACAAGCACCATTGATATAAAAAGCGAATATTTTATGCGAAGTTGAGATCTTTTCAGATTTTCAACCGTCTGTGTTACGGTAGGTAGGAATTTAAATTAACGTCACACTGGAACAACACAAAGGGCTATTGGTGTCGGTCCGGGTATTGGTATTTTTTAATTAACGTCGCACTAGAGCAATACAACGGGCTATTGGCGATGATCAGGGATCAACCCCTAAGGGAAAGATCCTAGGACAACACCACGTAATTTAGAACCACGGTCAGATGACGAGGTCAACACCTAAGCTGGCACTCCAAACCTCCACACCGCGCCACCGTGAGGACATTTGAGGCCACGACGGATTTAACATGCACCAGGCCCCTTTGTACCCTACGGTCTTTGGTTGGATTCGAACTCGCAACCCTCCGGTTGCTAATTCGTTACTCTTCCAACCGCGACCCGCTTTTTCGCAACAACACACATTACTAAAGAGCAACATCTATGGGTTGAAAAAATCATAGGAAAGATTCTATTGGTTCAGAAATAGAAACTAGTTAACCTAACTAGTTAACTAGCATTGTCGGGAACCCTAGCAAAATTCTGAGTAGCGTAGTATTGCTTTTACCTTACACCCCTCATATAATAACTAAATAATCACATCTTCATTCATAATTGAAAGAATTCATGAATTTTTTTCAACCCCTTGCGAGAGATTCTATTGTTCTTTTCTTTAAAATAGCATCCTTGGAAAAAGTATGTTGATAATT
>OW119934.1:74693633-74866968 GCA_933210815.1 Meta bourneti | reverse complement strand
ATATATATATATTTATATATTATATATATATATATATAATATATATATATAATATATATATATAATATATATATATATATAATATATATATAATATATATATATATAATATATAATATATATATATATATATAATATATATATATATATAATATATATATAATATATATATTATATTTATATATATATATATTATATTTATATATATATATATATTATATATATATATATATATATATATATATACTATGAAGTATTTGCCATTGCATGTCTTTCAGAAAAAATGCTTTATTATTCTATTTAGTAACGGGTAGGCCCTCCTTTTGCTTGTATTACAGCTACAACACGTCGAGGCATACTTTCCACAAGTTCTCTATACGTCTGGGCAGTCTAAATCGCCATGCCTCTTGTAAGGTTGTGAGAAGAGATTGTTGTGAAGATGGGCGTGCGCGTGGCGGTGTCGTACCAGTTCGTCCCACAAGTACTCAATCGGATTGAGATCGGGGCTCTGAGCAGGCCAGTCAAGCAAATTGACCTCATTTTCAGGAAACCAGTTCAGCACACGTTTTGCAGTATGACATGGAGCTCGATCCTGTTGGAAGAAACAACTATCATCGCCGTAGTATTGCCATAGTGTAGGCAAGACCGAATTATCCAGAACGTCGAGGTACACGTCAGCGTTCATGGTACCAGGTACATAAAGCAATGAGCTGAGTCCTATAACTAGGAAAAACAACCTGATTTCTGCAGTGTCCAAATACTTTTGTCCAAATACTTTTGTCCATATAGTGTATATATAATGAATGCGTTATACAATCACCCACGAGCATATTCATAGTTGGTGTTGATGGGATGTTCGGGTATGGCACTGGCGAGTATACTCGTGGTATTTTAAATATATTCCAATGAAAACTGAAATAGGCACAAAAACAAATAATTTGGTCTGGCAGCGAATGACGTAAAGTTGAACATTTAGTTTTTTAGCCGAAATTGGCTTTTATACAGGTAAAGATGAAAAGAAATGGGGGAAAAAGTATTAGAACAAGATCATACAATATTTGATTCATTTACCAGGGATTAAAAGAAGATATGGAAATGTGAAGAGTCCTAAGCAATGCTTTTACAGTTTTTAGATGAGGAAAATTTAAATGCAGTAGTAAGCGGACGTCAGCATGTTATGCATAAAATTAGTTTATATGCAGACATAAAATGCATGCTCTGTATTAAAAAATAACGATTATTAGGAGCGATTAAAACCAAATTTAATAATGGAACCATATTTACAAAGAATAATGATAATTATTTAGTTGCCTGATTCATTCATTCAAACCTCTAAAATTTGAGTTAATGTGTATTATTTTCAATATTTTATTCCAAATATATTACTGATTCGAGTTTTCCTAATGTCATCGATTAAATATTTTCGTTTTTTAGTAGTTTGTCAATGGAATCTATTGCAGTTAAAAATGGGGGCAGTATGCTAAAAATAGTGCAGACATAAATTCCAAAACTCGCAAATTTTGCAATAAAATAGTTATTAATTTCTGATTGCTTAAAAATATTTAGATTAAATTATAAGAAATTATGTAATTCATGTAAATTAAAAGTGGGAGTATTATATGGTGAGATAAAATTTGGGAAAGAAAAAACACAGAAAGCGTCAACACAGTACATCGTCAAAGGAAATCTGACCATTCCATCACTTAGGTACGTCTTGTGACCCTGCAGTGTTAATGAGAGAAATAACATTTCTACTTCTCAGAGAAACGAAGTAAAATTACGAAAATACAAGCCCCCACAAGCACTTTATATCACTGTTACGCAGCAGCTATGACAGAACATCCAGAAAACATCGGGATTCAGCCATTAAACAGGCAACATGAAACCACACCAAACCGCCAATCAACCACACTGATTCAAGAAGGCTCTTATTACAAACCTTCAAGGATCCTTTTTTAAACGGTATGCAAACGTTCGTTCGTAAGCGTACGTTCACGTTGGCATTGTGAGGAAGTTTGGAGAATCGAGTGCCAGCTAAGGTGTTAACCTCGTCATCGGACTGTGAATCAAAATTGCGAGGTCTTGTCCTCGGATATTTTCCTTCGGGATTGATCCCGATTGATCGCCAATAGCCATTTCTGTTGCTCCAGTGTGATGTTAATTCAACTACCTAGAGTAAAGGTACGTCCTGTGAAGCTACAATAGTAGTGTAAGGAAAGCTTCTCCTTCACCCAGAACCGATGTTAGACCAACAAAATACCAAACATACTAGCACTCTTATATCACTAACGATTTAATTACGTTGCTGATATCACAGAACATCCAGAAAGCTTTGACATTCGGCCATTCGATTGTTTAGGTACATCTCGTGGGCTGCTATATTAGTGTGAGAAATGACATTTTTACTCGCCAAACAAGGTGCAAAAGCACGAAAATACAACCCCAACTAGCACTTTCTTATCACTTTTTCTTGCACTTTTTGCCTCAATAACGTTGCAGGATCACAGAACATACAGAAAGCGCTGGATTCTGTCATTAAAACAGGCGACGTACAACCGCACCCAAACTGTTTATCAAGGGCACTGGGTTCAATAAAGCACTTTTATACCCCTTCAAGGATATGTTTTAAACGTCTCTCTCACACACAATACACAAACGCTCGTAAAGGTACGTCTCATGAAGCTACAATGCTAGCTTAAGAAAAGTTTTGCTTCACCCAGAATCCATATAAGATCACCAAAATACTAGCCACTCTAGCTAGTAAGACTAATGTAAGGCTAGTGTTTTAAATACCGTTATCACAGAGCAAGTTTCCTTAAAGCTTCAAAATTCGGTTACTCGATCGTTTAGATGCCTCTTGTGACGTTACAATATTAATGTAAGAGAACTATTCTCTATTTCACAAAAACAATGTAAAATCAACGAAATGCAAGCTCCCTTAGTACCATAATATTACTGTCTTAGTTATGTTGCTGATAGTTACGATGGCAACTATTTTATTTCACAGAAAAACGATGTAAAATCACCGAAATATAAGCTTCCTTAGCACTATATATTACTCTCTTAGTTACGATGCTAATAGTTACGTTCGCAACTATTCTATTTCACAGAAAAACTGTAAAATCGTAGAAATACAGACTCCCTTAGCACTATATATTACTGTCATAGTTTCTCAGTTACGTTGACAACTATTCTATTTCAAATTAAAACTGTAAAATGACAGAAATGCAAGCTTCCTTAACACTACATTCCTGTCTTAGTTACGTTGACAACTATTCTATTTCACAGAACCATGTAAAATCACTGAAATATAAGCTCCCTTAGCATTATATATTGCCTTAATTACGCTGACAACTAATCTATTTAACAAAAAACTATGTAAAATCACCGAAATATAACTTCCCTTATCACTATATATTACTGTCTGAGTAATGCTGCTAATCATTGAAGATGCATGAAGCGTCAGAATTCGACCATTTCAAACAGGTGACATAAACCCGCACCAAAACTCTTATCATGCGCACTGGGGGTTCAAAAAGTTACTCTAATAACACTAATAATTGTTTTTAAATGTTACTCAAACGTTCGTTCATGAAGGTACGTCTTCTGAAGCCACAATGCTATAATTTAAGAAACATTTCTCCTTCATCAAAAACGGATGTAATCACCAAAATATAAGCTCTGATACTACGGGATTTTTATGTTTGTGCATAATTTTGTTTGGGATTAACTTCGAAATAAAAAACAACGCTTTATTTAACTATTTTTACATATTGTTTATTTAATGAATGACATTATTTATGGAATATGATAACAGCCTCTGGTTGCGCTGTAAATACAGCCTCTTTTCATAACGTGATTTGTTCAATTTCATCAGTGGAAATGTAAAAAGCAGAATAGCCACACACTGTCATACAACTCGTACAACCATGCGAATTCTAAAGTACGCATTTCCTTGCCGAATAATGTTAAAATCCGGTGATGTAGATTGACCTCCTCGTTCCCCTTATTTGACCACACCCTGATTTTTCTAAAGGGGTTCTCAGTTATGTGGGTTAAGTTGATTAACCATCCGGGTGGTTGTCTCAACGAGGTACCTCTCATCATTAGCAAAACCGATCAGATCTTGATGGACGAGATATCTCGTCATTAGAAAAACTGACCAGAGCTTGGTCTCGTCATCATAAATATTCGGCAATATATTCATGACGAGATATCTCGTCGTTAGCAAAATTGGTCAGATCTTAATGGACGAGATATCTCGTCGAAACCAATTGGAGGGCTAAAGAACAGAGTCTACACTAACAAGACTACAACTATTAAACAACTTTAGCAAAACAGTCAAGAAGAAATTGAACAAATCACCCCAGAAATGGCTCAAACGTAATGGAAAATGCAGTACAAAGAGCCCGTATTAGCAGTGCGGACAGAGACGATCATTTCGTCGATGTCCATAGATAATCATTTATTGAGTAAACAATATTAAAAAATTAAATAAAAATATTTTATTTAAAAGTATTCCCAAAACAAAAAAATGGGACCTTGATACCCTGTTTGGAAGAGTAACGGATTAGCAACCTGAGGGTTGCGAGTTCTCAACTAGGTCCAACCAAAGACGTCGTGTACTACGAAGCTGGTGTACGTAAAATCTGTCAGGGCTTCAAATGTCCTCACTTTGGCGTAGTGTGGAAATTTGGGGAGTGGGGTGCCAGCTCAGGTGTCGTTCTCGTCATCTAACAGTGGTTCAAAATGAAGAGGCGTTGTCCTTGGTTCCTTCCCTTCGGGATTGATACCGGACAGTCGCCAATAGCCCGTTGAATTGCTCCAGTGCAGTACTTTCATATTGCAAAGCATGTCTTGGTTACGTTTCTGTACCACAGAACATCCGCTTTAATTAGCCCTCGGGATGGGAGGGTAAAAAAAACTGCCCGTACAGTGACAAACCAAAACACAGGATATCATGGAAAGCTACAAAATCTGACTATTTGTTCACTTAGATATATATTGTGAAGCCCGCAATACTGATGTTGGAGAAATATAGGTCTGTCACACAGAAAAAGTACTTGTGAAATAGTAGCATTGTAGCTTTAGTAGCATAATTTTTTTAAAATAGCAGCAAAAATGTCTCCTCTTAAATCCTATTTTAATTGTTCAGATATAAAATGAATCGGCTAAAGCTGAAAATAGGCTAATTAAGTATGAAACAGACGTGAAGATCTCGCCAAGAAATTTAAATTTTGAAATTAAAACACTGAACATTTTTTAAATAAGGTTTTCAAGACAATCCAGCAACCCGAGATTCCGATGCTTTTCTTTTATGGTTGCCATGATTTGGCGCCAAAGCTTCGAAATTTGCGTCCCTTGGAAAAAATTCCCCCTGAAAAAAAATCCGAAAAATATTTTTCCCATCTGCTATTAGTTTTTTAGAAAAAGTACTGAATTTTCGTTTTTGAGAAGATTTTGCTGAAAGAGATACTCCTAGTCACCAATGTTGAAAAATGGCAGCAAAAAGTCGCCTTTTAATCGCTTGTTGCAGCCTGGAAATAACATTTTAAACTTCATCTTAAAAGGATGCAAAAGTACAAAAAAATAGCCTCAATAACCCTTTATGTAGTTAACGATGTCTCAGTGACGTTGCTGCTATCATTGAACACTCAGAAAGCATCGGAATTCTACTATTCATTGGGAAAAGTAAGTCTTGTGAAGCTGATACATCAATGGAAGAAACATTTCTTCTCTCTCTCTCTCACTAAGAAATTGCAAAATCACTAAACATGTGTTCGATTAGCCATTTATTCTACCAAATGTGTCTCAGTAGTTGCTATCGTAGAATGCCCAAAAAGTGTCGGAATTCGACAATTAACGCAAGCGACATAAAACAGCACCAAAACTCTTACCAAGACACTGAGTTCAGTAATGCACTTTTTGTGACTCTTCAAGGGTTGTATTTAACCCTGTAAGTAGTTTCGATGAGATATCTCATCCATCAAGATCTGACCAATTTTACTAATGTCGAGATATCTCGTCATCAGTATATTGCTGACTTTTTATGATGACGAAATCAAAATCTCTTGTCAGTTTTATTCCAATGATGAGACATCTCGTCCATTAAGATCTGGTCAGTTTTGTAATGATGAGATACCTCGTAGAGACAATCACCAGGAGTGTTAAGAGTTCTACAATTTAGATACCTCTTGCAACGCTACAATATTAATGTGAGACACAACTATTCTTTTTCACAGAAAAACGATGTAAAACCACCAAAATACAAGCCCTATAAGAACATTATATTACTGTTTTAGTTATGTTTCTACCTTCAGAACATGCAGAAAGCGTCGAAATTCGGCCTTTAAGCACCGACATAAAAACACACCTAAACTCTTACCAAGCGCACTGGTTCAATAAAGCACTTTTAATAGCCCTTCAAGGATCGTTTTTAAGCGTTACGTTTGTAAAGGTACGCCTTGTGAAGCTAAAATACTAGTGTAAGGAAAGTTACTTTCACCCAGCACCGATGTAAGATGACCAGAAAACCAGCCTTTCCAGCACCTTTGCATTTTTAATGAGTCTCAATTACTTTGCTATCACAGTACATCTAGAAAAGTTCGGATAGTAGGTAGGTCTTTTAATTAACGTCGCACTGGAGCAATAGAACGGACTATTGGCGACGTCCGGGATACCCGAAGAGAAAGATCCGAGTACAACGCCACGTAATTTTGAACCAAGGTCAGCCCTGAGCTGGCACCCCACTCTCCAAACTTAGAAAGTTTCGAAGGGCTGCTTCACACACAAAAAACAATGTTAAATCGCCGAAATATAAGCTCTTCTAGCATACTATGTTATAGTTATGTTGCTGTTATAACAGAACAAAGTGTCGGAATTCGGACATTTGATCCTTGAGATATCTCTTGTGAAGCTACAATATTAATGTGAAATAACTATTCTATTTCACATAAAACGATGTAAAATCACCGAAATACTAGTTCTCCCAGCACTTCATATTATTAGTTACTTTACTTTATTACAGAAAACAACTATTCTGTCCTACGAGAACGATGTAAAAATACAGAAATTCAAGCTCTCCTAGCACTTTATATTATTAGTTATTTTGCTGTTATCACAGAACATCCAGAAATCGTCGGAACTCGGTCATTCGATCGTTTAGATACCTCTTGTGGCGATACAATGCTACTGTGACAACTATTTCATAGAAAAACGATCTTAAATCACCGAAATACAAGGCTCTCCTAGCAGTTTATACTGCTGTCTTAATACTTTGCTAACACAGAACATCCAGAAAGCATTGAAATTCAATCATTCAATCGTAGATACCTCTTGTTGCGATACAATGTTACTGTGAGAAACAACTATTTCACAGAAAAACGATGTTAAATTCACGAAATATAAGCTAGTTTCATTTACGCTATCACAGAACATCCAGAAAGCGTCGGAATTCGACCATTAAACGGGCGATATAAAACCGCACCACACTCTTATCAAGAACACTGGTTCAATAAAGCACTTTTTATAACCCTTCAAGGATCGTTTTTAAACGTTACGCAAACGTTCGCTCGTAGAGGTATGTTCTGAACATGGGAGAGGCCCATCTTTTGTGGCATAGAAGCTCGCGTAGAAATGCGGCAAATATTCTACCCCGGGGTGAACGTTGTCGAGGGGAAGATCTGAAACTGGTTTTGAGCTCGGTATCAACATCTGTTGCCCGGAGGGACTGTTCTCTTGAGCCACACCCCTGCAATTGACATCTTCATCACAGCTATTAACCCCCAACTACCTCGCTTAAAATATTCGACGCGCATTTCACTGCTAATGTCTTAATTCTCTCCCGTTCGCTTTTTATTTCTCATCTCCTTTAATATTAAATGGAACAAATTAAAAACACAACTGGCAACATATCAGTTAATAGCTTTCCGCTCGGTTTAGTGCGTTTTGTTTTGTTCGTTGTTCCTTCTCGGCCTTTGAAAAGTCGCATGGAACTTTTTTGTTGCAAAGTGAAACCTGTAATGATGCCCGTGTCTTCAGTTGAATCACCTTAACTTTTCGGAGATGAGATTTTTCTTGGTGTTCGGGATGTTTCTACATTGCGCTTTTTGAGCGCAGGTGGCAACATGAGTTGACATCTTTAAATTCTGATTGGTACATTGTTTCATTTGTTACCTACCCGGCCTTTGAAAAGTCGCATGTTTCTTACGAGAACTTTTTTGTTGCAAAGTGAAACCTGTAATGATGCCCGTGTCTTCAATTGAATCACCTTCACATTTTAGAAACGTAATTTTTCTTGATTAATGTTGGGTATTTCTTACTTGTGTTGTAATGGCGTTCATCAAGTTAACGAGGCGAAGTTTCGTTTTGGTTTGGCGCTCGTGAGTGAAATTTTTGTTAAAGAGGGTTACTTCGACCTGGACCTACAGCTTGTAACATGTGATTTACCTTTAAATTCGGCTTGTTTAATTTAGTTTCTATTGTTGAGCCTGGGGCAGGCATGAAAAGATATCTTTCAAGCGAGAAGTTTTCGCTACTAAGTGAAACCTGTAATGATGTTCATGTGTTAGTTAAATCACATCCACATTTTGGAAACACGATTTATATTGCGAGATGTTTGGGGTATATCGTAACTTCTCTTTCTTTCAATAAAAGGCCACTTCCCAAAGAACACATGGCACAGGTCTGAAACGAATTCGTAGGAGAATCGTCATTCACAAATGTGAAACCGAAATTTAGATATCGCTCGCCAACCAGACTGCTAAGTTCTGTCACGTAATCATATGTAACCGGAGGTAGGTACCCTTTGGTCAACCTTACATGGACCCTAATTCGTATTTTTAAAGGGGGACGGATAGGTGTAGGTAGTTAGGTAGGGGTAGTTAATTAACATTGCACTGTAGCAACACAACGGGTTATTGGCAATGTTTCGGGATCAATCGCGATCCGAGGACAACACTTGGTAATTTTGATCCACGGTCAGATAACGACGTCAACACCTGAGCTGGCACATCACTTTCCCAACTTCCACACCACGCCCACGTGAGGATATGTGAGGCCATGGCAGATTTAACGTGCATCAGTCCCTGCGTACACGACGGTCTGTGGTTGGACCGAGTTTCGAACTCGCAGGGGACGAATAGAGCCTTCTCCCTATTTATTCGTCCTACCATTTATAGCCTGGCTTGGGCTTAAGCTTGCAGGACGTGTGAAGTTTCAACATAAGCAGTCAACTAATTTCAGTGACCGCCATGGAATTCGACTTACGTCAACCTATACGCCTTGTACTGATGCCTGAAAGCAGTGACCCTGCCAACTCAGCAACAGAGCACTTGTAATGGGAGGAACAACTTGACGCGAGAAGTGGCATTATGCTTGTAGAGCAGTGGTTCTTAACCTTTTTAGTTAACCTTTTTAGTGAACCCCTTGAATCTAAAAATAAGTTCTCGCACCCCCTTAGAAACTGTGTTTCTATTTCTTTATTTAGGAAACTACTTCTATTGCAAGATTATTTATTGAAAAATAAACACATCCATTTACATATACATACAAAACAATATCTCAATTTTTAATGGCTACGTTGTTGTTTATTCATAATAATACTTTTGAAGCTAGGCTCCTTTTTGAAAGAGCTACGCGCAAGTCATTTGCATTTAAGCGATTTCTGGCTTTTGTTTTTATGCGAAAAAGTGATGAAAATCCCATTTCACACAGGTAGGTGGTGGCAAATGGTAAAAGTGTCAGCAATGCTGCTTTTGCCAGCTGTGATAAGGTTCTAACTGTGTACACCAGAATTGTTCTTAGTTCAGTTTTTCAAATTCCATTTGAATACGGGCATTGACTCGTATTTCAATAAGATCGTCTTTTATTAATTCGCAGTCGTCCATTGAAACTTCTCTCGCACCCCCACGGGTGTACCCCAGGTTAAGAACCATTATTCTGGAGCCTCGGAATGGGCGATTGTTATCATGGACCCGTGTATTATCAACTTTTCTAGGTAGGAGGGTTCAAGTATTTAAAGGGCCTTTTAGGGTGGAGAAAAGGTAGTTATGTTTGCTTCGAGATGGATTAAGGAATATGTCTTGTACTTAAATTGCATCGTTAGCGTGTTGGGAAATAGTATTAGATGTTACACTTCATTTGTGAATACGCGGCTTAGGAATCCATTATAATTCTGGATATAGTCATCTGTACTGAAGAGTCATGTTAAAAACACTCATATTGCAGAAATTTGTGTGTTGAAATTGATTCTTTTCGTGAAGAGGCATAATAGTCAGTAAGTATACAACGTAGAAAACAGTTTAGAACATACAAAATAAGTATCTAAAAGATGAAGGGGCCACTGTAGTCCTGTTGAAAGAGTAACGGATTAGCAACCGGACTGTTACGAGTTCAAATCCAACCAAAAGACGTGGTGTGGAAGTTTGGAGAGTGGGGTGCCAGCTCAGGTTTGACCTCGTCATCTGACCGTGGTTCAAAATTACGAGGCGTTGTCCTTGGTAGGTAGTTAATCAACGTCGCACTGAAGCAACACAATGGGCTATTGGCGACGGTCCGGGATCAACCACCAAATGGAAATATCCGAGGACATCACGTAATTTTGAACCACGGTCAGATGACGAGGTCACACCTGAGCTGGCACCCCACTCTCCAAACTTCGACACCACGCCAACGTGAGGACATTTGAGGCCACGACAGATTTAACGTGCACCAGCCCCCTTTGTACAAGATGGTCTTTGGTTGCATTCGAGCATTGTCCTTGAAGTTTCCCTTTGGGATTGATCCCGGACCGTTGTTTTGCTCCAGTGTGAAGTTAATTAACTATCTACCTACCAAGCCTAGTCAACCCAAAGCTTTTCGCGCGTGAACCACTTCATTCAATTGCTCAAAAAAAATAAATATTAAAAAATTAAAATTGTTTAAGTTAGGTTAGGTAGTTAATTAACATAGCACTGGAGCAGCACAGCAACACAGCGGGCTATTGGCGACAGTCCGGGATCATAACCGAAAGGAAAGATACGAGAACAACACGTGATTTTGAGCCACGGTCAGATG
Organism: Meta bourneti; assembly: GCA_933210815.1. Classification (NCBI taxonomy): domain Eukaryota; kingdom Metazoa; phylum Arthropoda; class Arachnida; order Araneae; family Tetragnathidae; genus Meta; species Meta bourneti. The sequence goes on along the minus strand of OW119934.1, from coordinate 74,855,914 downwards.
ACGAGGTCACACCTGAGCTGGCACCCCACTCTCCAAACTTCCACACCACGCCAACCTGAGGACATTTGAGGCCACGACAGATTTAAAGTACACCAGCTCCCTTTGTACACGACGATCTTTGGTTGGATTCGAACTCGCAACCCTCCGGTATCTAGTCCGTTACTCTTCCAACCGGGCTACCACAGCCACAATTAAAATAATAGTAAAAAAATTAAATTTAGTTGCTCTTAGATAAGTAAACTGCTATTATTAACAGCCGACAATAACTGTCATCGCGAAATAGCAATAACGGGTACCCCTGCTATCGCAAAATAACAGTTTTGCCAATCCAGTAAATTGGCGTTTACATCCGTATCCCCAGCAAATAAAAAAAGCAGACTGTCGTTCGGAAGCAAGTCAAGTGACTGCTAACAAAGCGATTTGCCGGAAAAGATGGTGGCAGCGATAGGACAAGTGTCGTGAAAGGTTTTTCGACCTTGAAGAGCCCCGCGGGGGGGCGTTCGCAAATAGAGCCCCCGGCACCCCAACTAACCCCTGACAGCAAGTGCTCCTCACCGGATGAATTACGTCGCATAAGCTAACCACCAGCAGATAGGGACGCTGCCATAATTGACTGCAGCGGCTGAAACCGGACCTATTGGTCTGACAGCTCCGAAAGGAAGATATCTGCTTAGAGGGACCATGTCACGTACTCGAACGTGGGGCCACGGTCTGATTTCGATGGCGTGGTTCGTTGTCTGAACCTTCGAAATTGAATTTCTTTTTGGATGCCTCCGATGGATTGGCTTTTCTTGTTTTGTTGCTCGCTCTGCCCGATCGTATCTCAATGCAGACCTGTCAGCACCGGGAAGAAAGCTAAGTAAATATCAGTCGAGATGGGTAGAATCAAATCTATACATATAAAACACAATTAATCGTTGGTAAGATTTAGTAGGTAGAATTACTCGATACTCGTAGGTAGATTACTCGTAGTTGGTAGAATTACTCGATACTTAAAAGTATTCGTTGAACTCGATATTTCTTGTTGTATTCGAATACAGTAGTATATATCCAAAGTATTCAAATACAGTAGTGTACATCCAAAGTATTCGAATACAACAGTGTACATCCAAAATATTCAGATACCATAGAAGCAGTGTTGCATTTTATGCATATTTATGTTGGTCGTGTATCAAAAATTATTGTTTTCATATAGAATAAATTACACTCATTGATAAGAATGAGAGTATTCCAATACAAAAGTAATCTGTACTTAAAAATATTCGTCGTACTCGATTCCTTCTTGTTGTATTCGAATACAGTAGTATATATCCAAAGTATTCGAATACAACAGTGTACATCCAAAATATTCGAATACAGTAGTATTCATCCAAAGTATTCGAATACAGTAGTATACATACAAAGTATTCGTTATACTTAATTCTTTCTCGTTGTATTCGAATGCAGTAGTATACATCAAAAGTATTCGAATACAGCAGTATACATCCAAGTAATGGAATATAGTAGTATTTATCGAATATAGTAGTATCATTCGAATACCAAAGTATTCATCCTAGGTATTCGAATACCGAAGTATTCATCCTAGATAACCTAGAGATTCTGCCGTAATTGACTGCAGCGGCTGAAACAGGACCTATTGGTCAGACAGCTCCGAAAGGAAGATATCTGCTTAGAGCGACCATGTCACCTACTCGAACGTGGGGCCACGGTCTGATTTCGATGGATTGGTTCGTTGTCTGAACCTTCAAAATTTAATTTGTTTTTTGGATGCCTCCGATGGATTGGCTTTTCTTGTTTTGTTGCTCGCTCTGCCCGATCGTATCTCAACGCAGACCTGTCAGCACAGGGAAGAAAGCTAAGTAAATATCAGTCGAGATGGGCAGAATCGAATCTATACGTATAAAACACAATTAATCGTTGGTAAGATTTAGTAGGTAGAATTACTCGATACTCGTAGGTAGATTACTCGTAGTTGGTAGAATTACTCGATACTTAAAAGTATTCGTTGAACTCGATATTTCTTGTTGTATTCGAATACATCAGCCAAAGTATTCTAATATAGTAGTGTACATCCAAAGTATTCGAATACAACAGTGTACATCCAAAATTATCATCCAATTATTTTTGATACACGACCAACATAAATATGCATAAAATGCAACACTGCTTCTATGGTATATAGAAGCAGTGTTGCATTTTATGCATATTTATGTTGGTCGTGTATCAAAAATAATTGTTTTCATATAGAATAAATTACACTCATTGATAAGAATGAGAGTATTCGAATACAAAAGTATTCTGTACTTAAAAATATTCGTCGTACTCGATTCCTTCTTGTTGTATTCGAATACAGTAGTATATATCCAAAGTATTCGAATACAACAGTGTACATCCAAAATATTCGAATACAGTAGTATTCATCCAAAGTATTCGAATACAGTAGTATACATCCAAGTAATGGAATATAGTAGTATTTATCGAATATAGTAGTATCATTCGAATACCAAAGTATTCATCCTAGGTATTCGAATACCGAAGTATTCATCCTAGATAACCTAGAGACGCTGCCGTAATTGACTGCAGCGGCTGAAACAGGACCTATTGGTCAGACAGCTCCGAAAGGAAGATATCTGCTTAGAGCGACCATGTCACCTACTCGAACGTGGGGCCACGGTCTGATTTCGATGGATTGGTTCGTTGTCTGAACCTTCAAAATTTAATTTGTTTTTTGGATGCCTCCGATGGAATGGCTTTCCTTGTTTGTTGCTCGATCTCTCCTCGATCGTGTCTCAACGTAGATCTGTCAGCGCCGGGAAGAAAGCTGGGCAGAATCGAATACTTTGTATCTATTTATACAAAGCACAATTAATCGTTGGTAAGAATTAGAGGTGAGAGTATTCGAATACAAAAGTACTCGATACTTAAAAATATTCGTTGTACTCGATTATTTATCGTTGTATTCGAATACAGTAGTATATATCCAAAGTATTCGAATACAGTAGTGTACATCCAAAGTATTCGAATACAGAAGCCAAAATATTCGAATTCAGTAGTGTAATCCAAAGTATTCGTTGCACTGATTCCTTCTCGTTGTATTCGAATACATCAAAAGTATTCGAAAATAGTAGTATATATCATAAGTATTCCCATACCAAAGTATTCATCCTAGGTATTCGAATACCAAAGTATTCATCCTAGGTATCCTAGGGACTGCCGTAATTGACTGCAGCGGCTGAAACAGGGCCTATTGGTCTGACAGCTCGGAAAGGAAGATATCTGCTTGGAGGGACTATGTCACGTACTCGAACGTGGGGCCACGGTCTGATTTCGATGGATTGGTTCGTTGTCTGAACCTTCGAAATTGAATTTCTTTTTTGGATGTCTCCGATGGATTGGCTTTTCTTGTTTTATTACTCGCTCTCTCCGATCGTATCTCAACGCAGACCTGTCAGCGCCGGGAAGAAAGCTAATGTTAGTCGAGATGGGCAGAATCGAATACTCTGTATCTACACGTACAAAACACAACTAATTGTTCGCAAGAATTAGAGATGGGAGTATTCGAATGCAAAAGTACTTCATACTTAAAAGCATTCCTTGAACTGGATTCTTTCTCGTTGTATTCGAATACAGTAGTATACATCCAAAATATTCGAATATAAAAGTACTCGCGTACTCGATACTTAAAAGTATTCATACTCGATTCTTTCTCGTTTTATTCCAATACAGTAGTATATATCCAAAGTACTCGAATACAGTAGTGAACATCCAAAGTATTCTAATACAGTAATACGCATCCAAAGTATTCGAGTACAGTTTGCAGTTGGTTGGATCGAGTTTCGAACTCGGTTCAACCAACTCCGGTTGCTAATCTATTACTCTTCCAACTGGGCTACCACGCCCCCACCCCCCGAATATGTTAGGAGTGCTGCCTTAAGGGCATTGGGTAAAGCTTTTTAATATCAGCGTTTTGGATTTGTGCGGATTTAGATTTAAAAAAATTAGTGAACAAATTATACAAGGACAAAATTTTAAAGAAAATTTATCAAAGAAAATTTATTAAGAAATTAAACCTACTGGACTCCAGTTATACCTTCACTTTTAATAATAAAGACAAAAACCCGTTCCATAAAGCAAAACGTATGGACTAGCCAACAAAAAAAATGAAAAGTTACCCTAGAGCTACAAATAAAGTGTAACCGAAAAGAAAATATAATTTTTGATCGAAGTTGAGCATTCCAACATACTAAGTCTGATAAAAAAAAAGTATCTATCTTATTTTTTATGGCATTAACCAACTAGACAGGACTTTTGAACATGTAACTTTTTACCATCTGCATATCTGAGATTTTTTAGAGATCATGTACCTCAGCTCCCTTCAGTCTCTAAGAGGAAGTCGCTATACTTGCACATATATTTTGCATTCGTTTACGTTGCAGGTAAAAATGACCGTTGCATAAGTCATGGAACAATGAACCAATGGTAATTCCAGTTTAATGATAATATGATCGAAAATGTGTTCTGGGACTACGGAAAGCCTACGGTTAACTCTGAAACAAGAGTAGTCATCTCATTGCAAAATGCCAGTTTATTCGATCTTAGGATCGGAGATGAGTTCAGAGTTTACGGAGCTACGGTTTACTCTGAAACCAAGACTAGTCATCTCACTCTAAAATGCCAGGAGAATGTTTATTCGGACTTAGGATCGGAGATGAGTCCTGGAGATACGGAGCTAGGTTTACAATGAAACAAAGACACAATCTTCTCACTGTAAAATTCTAGGAGACTGTCTATTCGGTCTAAGGACTGGAGATGGGTTCAGAGATTACGGAGCTACGGTTTACTAATAGTCATCTTACTGTAAAATGTCAGGAGACTCGGTCAATTCAGCCTTAGTATAAATCGGTCTTAGTAGACGGAAACAAAGGAAAATCTCACCGTAAAATGTCTGGAGACTGCCTAATCGGTCTTAGGATCGGAGATGAGTCCTGGAGTTACGGTTTACAATAAAACACAGTCAGATATCTATCTCAATATAAAATGTCACAAGACTCGTCCTAAGTATCGGAGATGAGTCCAGGGTCTACGGAGCTAAAGTTTACAATGAAACAAAGACAGTCTTCTCACTGTTACACCTTTCGGTGTAAGGAGGGGAGATGAGTTCAGTGTCTAAGGAGCTACGGTTTACGATGAAACAAAGGCACAGTCACACTATAAAAATGTCAGGAAATTCGGTGTAAGGAGAGGAGAGGAGTTCAGGGTCTAAGGAGCTATGGTTTACACTGAAACAAAGACGGACATCCTACTGCAAAATGCTAGTAGACTCGTTCTATTCGGTTTAAGGAATACCTTTTCATACGGATGTACATCAGTGATCTTAATACAATTCTTACTGTCTCTTACAGTTGGCAATCAGTCAACTAGTGGTAGCATCCGTCGAATTCAGCCACTGCTCAATTCTGGAGGGGATTGAGAGCAACTTAGCCATCATTACAAAAATTAAACTTACAATACAGCAGTTTATATAGCAGCGTAAACCAACTCCACCATTAAGCGCTTTTTGATAGACAAAGTTGCACTACCATTCACGCGTCTTGCTAAAATTATCATCAAAAATAGTAAACTTGGTAACGAAAAACACGTTACTCCAAGATGCCTCGAAAAACTGTATTTTTCGATCAACCAAAAAGCATTTAAATATTCCAGGACCCTGTTTTCGGAAGACGAACTTATATGTAGATTATTTACTAAAGAATGTACGAAAGAGGTACTCGCACATCATCAGATTGTAAGATTTCTTTTTAAGTCTATGGTAAAAAAAGATCTTGGTTACATGCTACTCCAAGATGCCCCTAAAAAGCTTTAAAATATTCCTTTATTCTATTTTTGGAAGACGAGTTTGTACAGGGTGAGTGTAAACTAATAATACAAACTTCAGGAGGTGATAGAACACAACGAAACAAACACTTTTCACCATAGAATGTATGTTCGCAAGTGCAGCGGTTGGCCGCTAGAGAGCGCAGTCAAACGCTTGTATAAAAGCGTTACGTCGGCGATGCGAGGCCTGCATCAAGCGATATCACCAGAGCCCTCAATATCCCAACCATAAGAAAATTTATCTATAAAATCTCTCGCAAATTCTTCCTCCAAATTAATAATAGTCATAATGCAGCGGTGCAGGAAATAGAAATCTACGACCCAACCCTTCCTCGAAATAAATCCAGACCTAGGCGCACCCTCACACTGGGCAGCTGAGATCACTGACTTATTTCATTAAAATTGAACCTTATTCTTCCTAACTCCTAAATTTTACCGGATTCTTGTTTATTATTAGCTACCTTTTAATTTCAATACTTAACTCAACAAGGTAAATTCCAATTAGTCAAGCTCTATGTTCAACACCGGGGATTTAGGCCACTGCGGGGCCATGTGCTCCATAAATATATCAACACACGCGAGGCCTGCATCAGGTGTGGTGATCGACATTTTGAACAACTTCTGTAATTGTGCATTTGCGTTGTATCTACCGACTGATGTTTGTACATGTCGTTTCATTTCCATGTGAAAAGTTTCTCATGTTTTGTACATATCATTTCTTTCTTGCCCGTTGTTCCTTGTACTTATCTTTAATTTATGCAAATCTAATTGTACTATTTCGTTTTGTCAAGCAGTTATTGATGTTTATTTGACATCAAAGCGTTGTTTCTATATTCCATGCCTCTTCTCCTTTCCAACTTGCATCGGACCGTGTGTTTGTGCCGAAATGGAAAGCGCTCTCTAGCGGCCAACCGCTGCACTTGCAACCATACATTCTATGGTGAAAAGTGTTTGTTTCGTTGTGTTCTATCACCCACTGAAGTTTGTATTATTAGATTAGACTCACCCTGTATATAATGTAGAGAATTTACCAAAGAATTTATGCCCTTGCGCCATAAAACCCCAAAACAACCAACCAAATGTAAGAAAAAAGGCGCACACACGGTCATCAGATTGTAAGATTCGTTTGTACGTCGCATAGTAAAAGAAGGTGGTAATGCGATTTCCTCAGGATTTAGAAAATTCGACTTCGAGAAATGTGTAAGATTGAGGAACGAATTACAAATCCAAATGAATGGACAACAAAAACAAAAACGAAGTATCTTGCTGCCTTTCTCCACATCATGATGAATCCCTTCCCCACTTGCGTTCTAGGATCTCGTAAAATTAAGTCTCAAGTCGTAAATGTCAGTCGTATATTTCATTTGATCTTCCCAGCACGACTTGGCAGTAAAAAGAAAGAAAAAACACGATAATTAACGTTAAGACATATTCTCCTCTTGTTCTACCTTTCCTTTTTAGGCGACTTAATGTCATTATGATTAACATATAAACTGAAGAAGTACCTGGTAAATAAGAGAGGAAGTACCGACGCCGCTGCAATTCGATTTTTGGGTTGAGCTAATTAAAGCTCATCTAGGTTATTCGGACCGAACTATCGGCGTTTGTCTTTGAGAAAGCCTTGCCGACGCTGTCAGATTGCTTGAATTGTTTCTCGTTTTTTGTTGTTCCTACGCACGCAACACTTTGACTGGAACATGCTTTTTCGAGTTATTTAACACGTAAAGGAGCAAAAAATCTATCGCGATTGCGTGTGACATTTGCAGCTTTGGATTAGAATGTGTCATGATGAGAGATTCCGTGGCTCTATTTTATGGTAACCGGTTTCTGGAGGGAAATGTACATTGAAGTCCGAATTTTTGGAATAATCCGTGTAGGAACAAATATTTCAATTGGCAAAACATGTGGGAGCAATGTAGTTGGTTCGCAGGAGCCTTCGCACAATGCCCAATTGATGTAACATATCACTTAACTTAGAATTTCAGTTTTTTGATTCTCTCATGGCGAAAGTAAAAACAACTTTTTCCTTGGCACAAATGTCCAATTGATATGACATACCACTGAGCTTGGAATTTCAAATGGTTTTTATCTTCTCATAGCGAAAGTAAAACAACTTTTAACTTGAATCTAACATTAAGTCGGATTCTAAGAAGGCCATTTTATGACAGTCGACCTGCTGTTGAGATTCTGCGATATTTGTTCAATGTTATAGTAGCGATTCTACATTTTGACTTTTCAACTCTAGAGTTTGTCCGTATTCTGGTATTGGTAGACTATAAGCACGTGTATAAAAGTTTTCTTTGGCAGGCAGGGAATAAAATACACTATACAAAGGTTAATGACAAAAGCTAATTGAGGTCCGAATTTTTGGAATAATTGGTGTGGGAACAAATATTTCAACTAGCGGAACGTGTGGGAGCGAAGTAGTTGGTTCGCAGGAGCCTTCGCACAATGTCCAATTGATGTGACATATCACTGAGCTTGGAATATTTTCAAAGAGTTTTGATTATCTCATGGCGAAAGTAAAAACAGCTTTTCACTCAGACACGAAATAAAAGCTGTTTTCTGTAAGAAAGCAATATTCTGACAGCCGACTTGCTGTTGAAATTCAGCGATCTGTGCTCAACGTTATTATTAGCGCGATTCTACCTTGTTAGTTTTCAATTTTAGTCTGTCCGGATTCTGGTATTAGTAGACTCAGCACTTCTACAATTTTTTCTTTCCAATGGTAGGCATAAAATAATACACAATACAAAGGTTGATGACAAAAGCTAATTGAAGTTCGAAATTTTGGAATAATTGATGTGGGAACAAATATTTCATCTGATGTAACGTGTGAGAACGAAGTAGTTGGTTCGGAGAAGCGTTCGCACAATGTCCAATTGATGTAACATTGATGTAACATTGATGTAACAGGAATCACTTAGCTTGGAATTTCAAAGTTTTTTATTCTCTCATGGCGAAAGTAAATAGCTTTTAACTTGGACATGAGATTAAGGGGCGGGTTCTGGAATAAAGCAATTTTATGACAACCGACCTGCTGTTGAGAATCTGCAATCTGTGCTCAAGGTTATAGTAGCGCGATTCTACTTATGACTTTTCAATTCTAGAGTCTGTCCGGATTCTGGTATTAGTAGACTGTAAAAGCACTTCTTTAAAAGTCTTATTTTTCCAATGGCAGGCATAAAATAAAATACACAATACAAATGATAATGACAATTCTAGAGTCTGTTCGGATTCTGGTATTCGTAGAACCAAAACCTTTATAAAGTGCGAAAGCATAGTAGGAATCCTTTCAATCTGCACTGATTCACCGGTGTAGATTGAAAGAATTCCTGTGACAGTAAGTTTAAAAGCAATAAAGAATCTTGATCTTCCACACTGAAATTTTTTTTAACTTGACAAGATTAGGAGTTTCTGTGTAAAAAATGAACCACTCTTTAAATTGTGTATAGTAGGGCAAATTCAAAAGTACTATTCAATAAGGAATAGCGTCTTCTAAAAATTTATATGTATAAAACCTGCTTTGCGCAGACTGACAACGTCAAATAAATAGACAACGCACACAAGGAAAGCTTTGCAGGTGCAGAAGAGAGAAACATACCCAAGGAGGAATCGAACTTGCGCCGCCTAGACCTCGCAAGTTGCTAGCGCAGTGGTCAATACCCACTGAGCCACGACGGCCCCGAAAAAGTTGATAAATGCGTATCAAATACTATTCTTATCTTGGTCAATCCTAACTCCACGAATCACTGTATACAGATTTCCTGCAAATATTTGCAAATATCCAAACACTTTCTAGATTTTCACTTTTTTACTTTAGTCACTAGAGGGAGGATGGATATGATACGCAAATATGTCAGAAGATGGTTGAGTTAGCATAGGAAACACAAATCCATAATCATTGCACTTATACTTCATAATGAATATCAAGTCGTCGAACAATCATATCATGTGACGGATATAACGCATACAGTTAGTTATTTGAAGAATAAAATAATTCTTATTTCATTTGACGAAAAATAGAAAGTATTTCATGCGTTTATAGAATGTAATTTGTAGAGAATTTTAACAAAACAGAAAACAATTTCGAGGACCACAAAAACCCCATTTGGCTTGACACAAAATTCCCCTCATAGTCCGGCATGTTGGCATGTGACTCACGTGCTTTTGAACGATTCCATTCATTAAATTAGGGAACAGGTTAAGTGTAAACAATACGTTCCCACAATTGGTGTCATTAACGTAATTTCTGCTCTGAGTTCATCTTTCATGCCGGAACCGATACAGTGATCGTGCCAATGTTCCACACTGGCGAGACAAATCATCAGCCACTGTGGTCACCATAGATGATGTGCGTATAGCAGCCTTTTTCCTTGGTAAGCTTAACCACCTTTATACGAATGAACTTCTCCAAGGCCATCTGCCTTTTCACTATATCGCTTTTGTGACACCGAACGACAAAATCATCCACTAAAGACGTCAATTGTGGGAACACATTTCTTACTTTTATAGAGAAGGGCAAAACTGTTATTTTAAAATAACAGTGATACGCGTTATTCCTATTTCAAGGTAGCAGTTAGAATAAATTGTTAATGTTAAATAGGTAGGTAGATATTTTAACTAACATCGCATTGAGCAACGCAAAGGGCTATTAGCGACGGTCCGGGATCAAGCCTGAAGGGAAAGATCCGAGCACAACACCACGTAATTTTGAATCACTGTCGGATGACGAGGTCACACCTGAGCTGGCACTCCACTCTCCAAACTTCCATACCACGCCAATGTGAGGATATTTGAGGACAGATTTAACGTGTACCAGTCCCCTTTGTACATGACGGTCTTTGGTCGAATTCGAACTCGCAACCTTCCGGTTGCTAATCCGTTATTCTTCCAACCGAGCTACCGTGGGCCTTTGTTAATGTTAGAAGTTTTGTTTGTTAGCAGCTAAATTTATAGGCTATTATCAATTGTTAAAATTAACGTTTAACCTTGACAGTTATTAACTGTTTAAAATCGCCATCGAGTTGTTTTGAAATATTTTACTTTTCCAACTTTGTACTTTTATCAAATGTTCCAAACATTTTAATTTCTTTAATTCAAAGTTAAATTCGATTCAAATAGCCAGTGCCCCCCCCCCCGACGCAAATTCAACTACCCACCTCAATTCAATTTAAATCGCTCCACTACAATCCCATTGACATTTTTCAACGACTGTTAATGTTTTCAATAGCAGTTGTTGACTGCCATCTGGGGAATAACACTGCTATTTAATCGGAGTAACAGCCCATCTCTACTTACGTTTAACTTGATCCTTAATTCGACAATTGGAATTGTTCAAAACAGCGTCCATTCGCATGCTAACACGACTATAACACTTTTCCTATCAGCATTCGCGTAAACACTGAGTCAACGTCGCACCGGAGCACATAGCGTGCTATTCGTAAACACTGAAAAAAGACGTGTTTATCAAAAGTGAAAGAGTAATTAGGAATCAACTTGCAGTTGAATACGAAAAATAATGACACGCTCGGCTGCACTTTTGCAGCCAATGTACCCAAGGGTCAATTCACTTCAGGGGTAACAAAAGATCAATCTTACCTCGGGTAATTACTTTCCGAGATGAGAGACTTGAGAAATTCATTCTGGAAAGTCACCAGCCTCATCTTGCAGAATGGGAAGGAAGAGATTTTACAAACAATTCCTATCTTCAAGGAGAGATTTCTTGAAGACGAAAGGTAATGAAAGTCCCCACCAAACCATTTCATGCATCGCATACAACAATAGCAAAATAATTTTGCCGAAAAAATAAGAGTTTATTTATAAATATTGGCTTTTTAGAAAAAAGGTTGGGGTAAAAGCCGTCTTCAAAGATAGCGACCCCAGAAAAAAAATCAAATGGAAACCTCCCTCAAAAAAATCTCCGAATCGGACAATCAGAAAATAATTTGAGGTCTGAGTCCAACTAATTGAGGTATTATCGGACGTATCCACGGACATAATACCGCATTATTTTTTTAGAGAATTTACCGTATCTATTCCAAAAACCACACAATAAAATTCTCATTTGAGAGACATTATTCCCCTCAAAAGCGAAGAATTGTTTTTGATACCCATTGATATCTGCCGACTGAATAATAGTCTGAGACAGTAGGCATGGATGGCGCAAAATCTTTTTTTAAATTATAATTAAATTCTTTTCGATTACGTCGCGTGTAGGATTCGCTTTATTTTATTCATGATTCGTTTTCCTTTTCTTTTGTGTAATCAAAGTTTCGCGGATTTAATGAATTTATTTTATTCCCCTCTAAAACCAGTCGCTTTGATTGAGACAAGCGTCGCTTTATCTGCGCTCTACTCTGCCCAAATTGAAGGTTTTAAACTAATAATTTTTTAAGGAAAAACGAAAAAGCAGCTGGCGGCGGATTTGGAAGATAATGCAAACGTCGGAACGAAGAAATAACTTCTTTGAAGCTTATTTTTTCTACTTTGAAACAGGTAGGTAGGCATTCTAATTAACGTCGCACTGGAACAACACAAAGGGCTATTGGCACTGTCCGGAATCAATCCCCAAGGGAAAGATTCGTCGACAACAACCCGTACTTTTGAACCACGGTCAGATGACGAGATAACACCTGCGGAAGAGCAACGGATTAGCAACCGGAGGGTTGCGAGTTCGAAACTCGTTCCAACCAAAGACCATCGTATACACGAAGGCATGTTCAATCTTTTGGGACCTCAGATGTCCTCATGTTGGCGTGGCGTGGATGTTTGGGGAGTGGAGTGCCAGCTCAGGTGATGACCTCGTCATCTGACCGAGGTTCAAAATTACGAGGCGTTGTCCTTGGCTCTTTCCCTTCAGGATTGATCCCGGACTGTCGCCAATAGCCCGATGTGTTGCTCCAGTTCGACTTTAACTACCTACATCAAACGAAATGAAAATTAAGCAGGCGGTATCGTTTGATACCAGTGAAAATGAGTTCAGAAATTTGAGATTTCTTCCTGTGAATATAAATTTTTTTTAAGTTTGATAGGTAGGTCGGTATTTTAATTAACGCCACACTGGAGCAACGCAGAGGGCTATTCGCGACGGTCCGGGATCAGTCCCAAAGGGAAAGATCCGAGGACAACACAACGTAATTTTGAACCACGGTCAGATGACGAGGCAACACCTGAGCTGGCACCCCACTCTCCAAACTTCAGCACCACGCCAACGTGAGGACATTTGAGGCCACGACGGATTTAACGTGCACCAGCCCCCTTTGTACACGACGGTCTTTGGCTGGATTCGAACTCGCAACCCTCCGGTTGCTAATCTGTTAATCTTCCACCGCTGCCTTTGAAGCTTGATAGCATATGTCGTTTTATAAAAAAGTGAAATAAGACCTCCAGGTATATTCGCAACAAAAATTGGCTTTTACTACATTAATAACATAAAAACAATATACTTTAAGGATATTAAATTTGAAAAAAATTAATTCCGGCTTTCCGGGGTTAATATGTCTTAGATTTGGTTTGGCATAGTCTACGATTAGGTTTCAACTGCAAGAAATGTGCTTTATGATTTTATGGATGATTAGTTGGTTGGGTAGGTATTTAATTAAAGTCACAATGGAGCAGGAAACGGGCTATTGCCGACGGTCCGGGATCAACCCCGAAGGGAAAGATCCGACAACACCTCGTAATTTTGAACCACGGTCAGATAATGAGGTCAACACCTGAGAGCTGTGGCACCCCACTTACCAAACTTCCACACCACGCCAACGTGAGGACATTTGGGGCCCGGCGGAATTAACGTGCACCAGCCTCCATGTACACGACGGTCTTTGGTTTTATCGAGTTGATAATCCGCTACTCTTCCAACCGGGATATTGTGGACCATCATTGAAATTTCAGAATTTTTTTGTATTATGTATGTATCATATATGAATAAAATGTAGAGAATTTCCTTAATTATTTTTACATAAAATAGTCAATTGGCTCAAGACTTACTTTAAAAAATAATTTCACCTACAGAAAATAAAATAAAAGGAACTTGCATCATGAAAAAATTCCTACTTCTCCATTAATATTTAACTTGCAAACATAACTTATTTATGTAAAGATTGTTACTTGTAAGCTCAGTAAAAATGAAACAGGACATAAAAATACATAAATTTGAAATCAAATGTCCCTTTTCCAATTCTCTGAACATTGATAAGTATTTCGTAGGGATATTCAAAGCATACGAAAAGGGTTTACACATAACACAAGAAAATAAACCTTTTCAATATTAGTAGCATAGGATAAGTGTGATAGCATCCCCAAAACAAGCCAATTCAGTGAAATTTTGAGCTTGCAATAAAAAATTCATCATTGTAATCATCATAATAATTCTAATAGCATTCCGCTTCGATCCATTATCTGTTTTCTCAAAATACTCACTATCAAATGAATGAATTAACTTTAACATTCCAAATTTCAATTCCATAAATACAGAATTGTTATGCTAACGGCGAAAAGAATACCAAGGGATCAATACATAAAATTTCAGAATGAAATTTTCGTAAAAATTAACCAACATATTACACATAGAAAATAGAAATATTAAAATTACCAATTATAAAGATTTAGGTGCAAAATTGGAATGCTTTTGTGATACTGCAGAAAACCTTTCAGTTGTTGCTAAGCGTCTTTTTTCATGAACAGGCAACAATACTAAATAAATAATTAGAACATCTTGAAAAAAAAGAATGCAATTTTAATATTTTGAGTGAATATATTTTGAGCATCTTCCCCCACCACATGGAGAAGGCGGTTCAAAATTGGCCATGTGCAATTTAGTCATGTGGAATGCCTAAAACAAAATCCACGCTGAAATAAGTTTGTACCGACAGATATAACTGACTCACTTTCCCAGAATACAAAGATGGTTCGTGCAACAATAATGGAAAGAAGCAAGAGCAGAGTTTCCGGAAACATTCACAATTGTTTTATGTATAGCAAAGATTTTTCGTGGTACAATGATTGAAAGAAGCAAGAGCCTTTTTCACTGTAAAACTTGCTTTTCCAAGAGTCAATGATGAAAAGAAGAAAGAGCCTTTTCCACGGCAAAGCTAGCGTTTTCCAGAGACATTCACAATTGTCTTATATTTTGCAAAGATGTTTCGTGGGTAGGTAGGCAGTTAATTGACGTCGCAGTGGAGCAACACAACGGGCTACTGGCAACGGTCAGGGATCAATCCTTGAAGGAAAGATCCAAGGAAAACGCCTCGTAATTTTAAACCACGGCCAAATGACCGAGGTCAACACCTGAGCTAGAACCCCACTCTCCAAATTTCTACACCACGCCAACGTGAGGACATTGGAGGCCCCGACAGATTTAACGTGCAGTAGCCCCCTTTGTACACGACGGTCTTAGGTTAGATTCGAACTCGCAATCCTCTTGCGATTAATCCGTTACTCTTCCAACCCGGCAACCGCGGCCCTCCTTCGTCTTGGAGGCAGAACTATTAACAAAGCTCGTCCTTTTGATGGTTTTTGATACTGGGAACATTAGCATATTTAAAAATTTAGTATAGTATAACGTATTTTTTAATCAAAATATCTTTGGGGCCACCGTGGCCACTGCAACTCTCAAGTTGTAGGAGGTTCACGCTCAATTCCTGTAACCCTCTGTGTATTTTCGTCCTCTGTGTCGGTAAAACTTTCCTTGTGTTTGTCTGTCTTGTGTTTGGCACATTTCGATGGAGCAAGACGTCCACCATCACCAGGAAGAAGTTGCAAGTCATGTACTTAAACCCTCCGCATGGTTTCGAAGACATCTCGTAGATCACGATATGAACAATTGTGCTGTCAAGAAATCTCTTCCTCAAGATATTGCCCATTTTTTATGATGACGAGATCAAGACCTGGTCAGTTTTTCACTAATGGCGAGATACCTCTTCGAGATAACCATCAAGAGGATTAACCCAAAGCTGAAAAGACTCAAAAATCTATATATATAAAGCAGAGTTGGCGTCTGTTCTACAAATCTCTTCTCTACAAATCTACACCGTTTGACCAATCCACACCAAATTTGGTAAACTTATTCTTTAGAACCTTGTGGAGGCTACATATTAACCCCGTTCTATTTGTCTTGGGTGGGCAGAGAGGGCTGAAGACAATTCAAAATCCCCATAGGAATAACATTGAGTATTTTTATGATCACTATCAGACCAATTCCACCAAATTTTATATATTCATTCTTTAGAATCCTGCGGGAAACATAGGCTAGATATTAACCCCCGTTCTATTTGTCCAGGGTCTGTGGAGGGGCGAAAAACAATTTGAAATCCCCATAGGAATAACATTGAGTAATATGGAGATAGATTACAAACAATTCAACTCGAGCAACGCCGGGTAATTAAGCTTGTGAAAAATAAATTATTGCCCATGCACAACTTGCCGATTCATCTCAGGAAACACTGCTCAATTATCCTTTTTTTCTTCTCTCAAAGATCCACATCCAAAGGACAACTAAGAGACACCTGTTTCTGGTGGGAATATATTCCGTATCTCCACGTGTGTCATATCTCAGCCTTTTCACACAAACACGACAATAACAGGGGTTAGCAGTCGTTTAAAATGCATAACTGCGAAGCCTGAACGTGTCATACTTATTTTGACAGCAGTGAGATTTAACACTCGCGTGTTTGATTTCGCAAGAGTGTACGGACCCCAGCAGTTTCTTCCATGACGAGATATCTCATCCATGAAAAATCTGGTTAATATTTTTCAAATTACGAGAAACCTCTTCGAGACAACCACCAGGAGGGTTAATCCAACGCTAAAAAGACTCATAAATCAAAAATAATTCTTGCCCATTGCACAACTTGCCTATTTATCTCAGAAAAAACACTGCTTAATTATCCTCATTTCTTTTCCTAAAGATCCACGGCCAAAGAACAACTAAGACATCAGTTTCTGGTGGGAATAAATTCCGTATCTCCATGTGTGTTACATCAGCCGCCAAGTAGTTTCGACGAGATATCTCGTTCATCACAATCTGACCAATTGTGCTAATGTCAAGAAATTGCCCATTTTTTCCATGATGACGAGATACCACGTCGAAACAACCAGCAGGAGGGTTAACCAAACGCTGAAAAGACTTACAAATTAAAAATAAGTTCTTGCCCAACGCACAACTTGTCTATTCAGAAAGCGCTGTTCAATTATCCTCATTTTCTTTTCTTAAAGATCCACGGCTAAGGAAAGACCACTAAGAGAGCGGTTTCTGGTGGGAATAAATCGCAAATCTCCACGTGTGTCATATCTCAGCCTTCTTTTCACACAAACACGACAATAACAGGGATTAACAGTCGTTTAAAATGCATAACTGCGAAGCCTGTGCCTGTCTTACTTATTATGACAGCAGTGAGACTTAACACATGCGGGTTTCCTTTCGCAAGCGTGTAGCGAACCCCCGCAGAGACATGGCTATCCTTCTCACGACTCAGACAGTCTAGAAGGACAAGACACAGTCTTGGCCTCAGGGTCCACCCACATTGTGACAGGAACGGGATGGGCTATTTTAATTTAGACCCCCATAAAGAAGGTACGAGTTAGCAAGACAGTGTTTCGAAGTGTGAATGCGTCTGTACCACGAAAATGGAAAATTCTTGAAACGCGGTCTAACCCCTTCGTTCTGGAAGTCGACCTCTGGGGCACATTCCTTTTAGGAGCGTACGAGCTTCACGAACCCGAGGTACTCTAGTGATCTTTTCTTTTCCTATGGGGTTTACTGTCTTCAGTAAACGCGGGAGTCGACTCCAGGGATAAACAAGCGATCTTTTCCTGCTTTCATCACACTACTCTACTCCTCAATTCCTCTTGCCCTCAGGGAAGACATCTCCTTAAGGTGTGTATCTCCTTAAGATGTGTACGGGCTTCATGTGCCCGAGGTACCCGAGTGATCTTTTCTTTTCCCGTGGGGTTTGCTGTCTTTGTTAAACATAGGGGGTCGCACTCCCGGGATATCCAAGTGACCTTTTTATGCTTTCACCCTACGACTATATTCCTCAATCCCTCTCTTTTCAATTTCATGATATTTTTACACTTGACGTTGTGTTTGGCTCAGTTTGGCCAAATATGGCCCATGCGCCATAAAATGCCAAAACAGCGAACAACCAACCGCAGTCCTTCTTTTGTTCCCTTTCAATTTCGTGACATTTTTTACTTGACGCTGTCTCGTGTTTGGCGCAACTTGGCCAAATATGGCCGTTGCGCCATAAAACCTAAAAACAACCACCATTCTATAAGTCTACTTATGTGGATCTTCGGTTTTGCCTCTTGAAAGCCCAGCTAAGGAGTCAATTAGTACCATATTAATTTGTTAAATTATTCATGATATTAATTTTTGACTGCAATTTTTTATTGACTGCGCTAAAACTAACAAAATATCGATTTTGAGTATGGCCTGCTCAAGGTAGCGAATATGAAAAAAAAAACAGTTTTTCACATTCGATAGTTTAACTCTGTATCGACGATATCACATACTTCACTGTATGAAAGTCCAAAGGAGCTAATTAGTACCATATTAATTTGTTAAATTATTCATCATATTAATTTTTGACTGCAATTTTTAATTGACTCTACGCAAAAACTAACAAAATACCGAATTTTGAGCCTGGCTTGCCTAAGGTAGCGAATATGAAAAAAGCAGTTGTTCACATTCGATAGTTCAACATGGTATCGACAGTATAATATACTTAAAAGGCTATAACTCAAAGCTAATTTGCGTTTCGAATCATCGAATGCGCAGGCTTTCCGGTCAGAGCTGTCATTACGCCTCCATTGCAACGACATTTTGAATCACGCAATTCCATCTACACGCACTGCTGCGTTCGGTGATTCGAACTCGCTAACTTTGTCAAATTATCAGCTACTTTATCTAGTACGTTGTGGTAACATTTGTAAATCTTTTAAACATTTGTATCGTCCCACTTGTCGTTATTATAAACAGCTTTTCAAGCGTGAAGAGTTGTTTTCGGACAACTTAAATTTGGGAATCAAATACCACGCATTATGTTGTAGTAGCATGAATCTTTTTAACATTTCTATCGTCACACTTGTCGTTATTATAAACAACTTTTCACGCGTGAAGAGTTGTTTTCGGACAACTTAAAATATATATGGGAATCAAATACCATGTGAGGTAACATTTATGAATGAATCTTTTTAACATTTGTATCGTCACACTTGTCGTTATTATAAACAGTTTTTCAAGCGTGGAGTGTTGTTTTCGGGCAATTTCAAATATATTTGGGCAATCAAATACCACGATAACGCGTGTTTGTTAATCATTTGTATGTGTGCAAGAAATATACTCAAGCTCTGTCGCATGTATTTTGCATTGAAAACTAAGTATATTTTAAATGCACTCTTCTTGTTTTATCTTTGAGAATTCATTGAAATATAATATCTTATTATCGTTAGTATATAGGGCGTTTAAAGATTTCCTGTACAAAGTATAAGAGATGGGAATACAGAATACACTAAGAGGCGAAATGAAACGCATCAAGTATGCAAATAACTTTCTTACTGGGCCCTAATTTTACAGTTTGTCAGTAGTTGTACATTTACAGTTTCACTGCAAGTTCTCATATTTGTGACTACCAACAGAAAAATTCGCCTGGTCGAAGGTTTGGTTTTATGTAGAGATGGGACTGTTCGAATACAAAAGTACTCGTGTATTCGACACTTAAAAGTATTCGATGTACTCAATTTTTTCTCGTATTCGAATATTAAAGTATTCATCCAAAGTATTCGAATACCAAATTATTCACCGATTGTACTCAAATACCAAAGTAGGTATTCGAATACCAAAGTACTCGAATACTAAGAATCATTCTAGGTATTCGAATTCAAAAATATTCATCCAGAGTATTAGAATACCAAAGTAGCAGTATTGCACTGTATGTGTATCCATGTTAGTCGTGTGTCAAAAATTGTCGTTTCCATGTAGAGTAAATAACAATACAACGATCCACCAGTTTGCTTTTGCAGTGGGTTTGAACTTTGATCCACTATGTCACAATTCCGGCGCACTAACCACAATGCCCGAAAAATCAGAACAAAGTTTTATTTTTATGTATTTTATACATAGCTTTATATCAGTTGGCCGATTATTTTTATAGATTAATCGTTTTTTGTACATGTATTCGAATACTTAATCGATACTTGAAAGTACTCGAATACCGAGTATTCTATTTCTAAGAGTACTCGATTCTGCGTATCTTAAGTTTTATGGCTCTAACTCCATAACACCGACACATGGAAGGAGAGGAAAAGAATTCTATGGAAGGTTTCGTTTGGTTTGTTGGGGTTTTATGGCACAAGAACCATATTTGACCATACGGGGCCAGACACAAGACATACAATATCAAGTTATAGACAGACACACAATGAAAGTTTTACTGGCA
The DNA here is from genome assembly GCA_933210815.1 of Meta bourneti. Classification (NCBI taxonomy): domain Eukaryota; kingdom Metazoa; phylum Arthropoda; class Arachnida; order Araneae; family Tetragnathidae; genus Meta; species Meta bourneti. The sequence goes on along the minus strand of OW119934.1, from coordinate 74,835,599 downwards.
CAGAAAAGAGAAATACACCCAGGGAGGAATGCACTTGACAGGAATCGAACCTGAGCCGCTTACAACTTGAATCTATGGAAGGAGTGCGAGTAGATAGTCTCCAAAAAAATATACCGGTTTCTGTGAACGAAAGTTAAGTTGCCCACAAGGGGAATGAATCTTGCCCGAATGCGTTGGTTTCTGAGTTATAAAATGTCTACAAATGAAATACTATAGATGCATGAAATACTTTATGCTTAATAAAACAGTAACTCTTCATATCGTGACTCGACATATCGCTCACTTGGCTGTATCACAGTTCAATGGTTACCTGTTTCAACCAGATATCTTAGGTAAGCCACACATTCGTCCAACATCAGTCTTTCGACACTAAATTGGCTGAAATACGTATACGTAGGGACATGTTTTGTGCATAGTAACAGAGTACGCATGAGCAAGTCCTATATTGCCCGGGTTGCTAAAATTATAGTAGACAACTGGGCCTTCTCTTGTAAGCCCTCACAAATACTGGTTACTTAAATTTTATTTTCGCCTTTGTAACTAAGATAACTGGTTGAAACAGGTGACTGTTGAAAACTCCCAATTTCAAAAAGCATATTGTGATTCCCTTTGCTGTTCGCAAACTTAAAATTCATTAGTGGACAAATAACCACGAGCGATATATCGAGGGATTAGTGTAGTAGAGGCACTTTATTTCGGTTCTTGATGTCATCGGCAATGACAAATACCAAATCAGTCACTTTTAATACGGCACTCCATGAACTAGAGTTACGGAATTGTGTTTAATCGGAGTAAACAACACTCAACTTATACGACGACAATGACAGCAAATGCCGTCATTATTGGATTTATCGTGATTTTGTTCATACGAACTGTAATTTTAGACGTGACTCTGAGAAGGCCGAATAAAAAATAAAATGCAGTGTATTCACGAGCGAAATCTGGAAGGCACACATTGGTTCAACATCAGTCTTGTGACACCAAATTGGCTGAAGTACGCATGCGTACCGACATGTTTCCTTTACAGAAAGTGTACGCATGTCGGATGTTTTGTCGCATGCTTCTCCAGTGTGTGACCGGGCTAACATGTAATGTTAGCCACTGCAACCAACTTCAGAAGACGGCATACATATCGTCGCCTTGTAACAGGTCGAATCTCGTGTTTGGAGCAAGCTCGCGAACAGTTCGCGAGTTGACGTATCCAGTGTAAAGAGGAAGAATGCTCGCTGCAAGGCAACGTACAGATACACTCTAGCGAACAGCTCCTTGCAGCAAGGTGCTTTGTGTTCCGTCGCTAATATCAACAACCGGTCGAAAGTCGCGAACTCACTAGTGAGCTGTAATATGTAATATAACCAAATTGGCTAGTGTGCACGCCTTCCGAACAGACTCACGAACGGTCAGATAGCTCTGATCACTATAAAGTTGTTCGCGAGTATGTTCGGAAGGCGTGCACACTAACCAATTTGGCTACATTACATATTTCAGCTCACTAGTTAGTTCACATCTTTAAATGATTGCATGTTCGACTTGATGCCTCTTCGTCCAAAAACAAGTTTCGTAATTGATGAGATGTAACACGCAATCTGAAAGTCTTTCATTGTAAACACGCTTATTATGAGATTTTGGGCTGATGAGAATCACAAGTTCTTCAATAGCGATTTGGATAATAAACCCCAACTGTAATCCCTTGACGTCTAGTTCCGTCACTTGTGAAACTAAATCTCAGCTAATGAGTCCGTCTGAGGAGCAGCTGACAACGACAGACGTTATGTAATGGTCTGAAACCTACCTCCAAAATCGTATCGAGACATTTTTTTCACGCGATTGCCCGGTGTGAAAGCGTGAAGTTAATGACAGGAATTTACGAGTCTTTTAAAGGAACTCTTCAGGGGGGAACACAAATGTCACAAACGTTTGTTTGAGAAAAATATGTTTAAGACATCGGTGAACAATTCCGTAAGGCGATAGAAAAATATGTTAATAGGGATGTCGACAGAAAAATACTGCCCAACATAAAATTAACATCCACTGACGTTATTAGTTGCGGCTGAGACTAACACAGCTTGTGTTTTTTGGACCTTGCGCCGTAAAATTCAGTGAACCACCTGAGAATGAAACGCGGCTTATTCGTTTGTTAATCTTGCGCCATAAAATTCAGCGAATCAACTTTAGGATGAAACGCAGCTTGTTCGGTTTTGGACCTGCGCCATAAAATTCAGCGAACCAACCTCATACAGATATGCCGAATATTCAGATAATTTGGTTCTTTTTTAAAAGTCAATCATTAATCGTTGAACAATACATAAATCTGAACTGATTAGGACCATAGCTCATGTGGATATACCGAATATTTATGTCAATGTCATTAATGTTTTACAATACATAAATTCAACCTCTTGGGGTTTGACAAGTGATTAACCTCAAAACCCTTTACTTGATCATATTTGTAGATACCTCTACGAAATGTCACATTGTAGATGAAGAAGACCCAGCCACACACTTTAGCAACATACGATATGCGCATAAGCACTCCGTTTCTGTAAAGAAAACATGTCCGTACGCATGCGTATTTCAGCCAATTTGGTGTTGCAGGACTGATGATGGACCAATGTGTGACTTTCCAGAGTTCGCTTGTGAATACGCGGCATTTTATTCTTTAGTCGGCCTTCTCAGTGTCACGTCAAAAATTACAGTACGTATACCTGAACTGAAGCCACAAGAAATTCTGTTATGACAGCATTTGCTGTCATTTCCGCCGAAGGAGTTGATCGTTGTTTACTGCGATTAAACACTTTTAAGTATCTCTAGTTAATGCAATGTCTTATTAAAAAGGACTGATTTGATATCTGCCACTGCCGCAACATGAACCGAAATGAAATGCCTCTACTATAGTAGTACCTCGCTATATCGGGCCTCAATATATCACTTATGTCCACCAACGAATTTTAAGTTTGCCAATAGCAGAGGAAATCTCAATCTGCTTTATGAAATTGAGAGTTCAAAAGTCACCTGAAGTTATCTTAGTCATAAAGGGTAACCCATGTTTGTGAGGGTTTACAAGGAAAGGCCTAGTTGTCTATAATTTCAGCAACCTGGACAACATACGACATGCTCATGCGTACTCTGTTACTATACAGGAAACATGTACGCATGCGTACTTCAACCAATTTAGTGTCGCAGGACTGATACATCTACTCTGCTGTTCCAATTTAAAATTCATACAGGGGCAAGTAAAAATGAGTGATACATCGAGTAGCGATATAAGGAGTTACTGTATAATTAAGCATAGAGTATTTCATTTGGAGAAATTTTTCAACTCAGAAACCAACACTTTCAGTCGAGAATCCCCATAGCCCTCCTATGGCTACGCTGCTGGCCTTTTCAACACAGCCATAATCTTTTAACCCTCTGAAAATCACGAGATTTTCGAGTAGTGTAAAGTGCTTTTATTCCCCAATGCTCTTAACGACTAAATAAACATGCTTATTCGCTGAATTAATCCATGCATCATTTGATCTTTGGAAATAAAACATTGGCCCTTTCGTTAGAATGGAATTCTATGGAAACATATTCCTTGATCCTTTAATTAGAAAAGAATCCTTTGCAAAGATACTATTGGATCTTTCTTTAGGTGAGAGTCCTTTGGAGAATGATTCTGTTGGTATTCTTTCCTTAGAAAAGAATCCTTTGGAAAGATTATATTGGTCAAGAAGGTCAAAACTGGTTAGAAGGGAAGACTGCAGTTTGCAAGTTGGAATTATGCGTGCGAACTTCACTTAATAAAGAATATTTATTCCTAATATAAATATTGGGTCATATTTGACTAACCCATGCCAAACATGAAACAGAAGAGTCAAGTAATGGAGACACACACGAGAAAAGTTTTACTGGCACAGAAGAAATACACGCACGGTAAGTTACAGGAATGGAGCCAAGCAGCCCAGGTTTGTTTTTGTGTTTTTTACGGCGCAAGGGTCATGTTTGGCTAAGCTGTGCCAAATACAAGACAATTTATCAATCCCTTAAATGCTAAAAAGTACACAGTGAAACATTCAGTTTAATCAGCGTCAATAGACGTTTTCGTGAACCGCACAGCTATACTCGTAGATATGTATAAAACTAAAACGCGATATTTATTTAACCCTCCAAGTGGTTTCGACGAGATATCAAGTCCTCAAGATATTGCCCATTTTTTTGTGATGACGAGATCAAGATCTGGTCAGTTTTCTTCTAATGACTAAATATTTCATCCATCAGATCTGGTCAGTTTTGCTAATGACGAGACACTTCTTCGAGACAACCACCAGGAGGGTTAATATCGCAACAATTCCATTTGGTAAGAGTAGACTAACCCATCCTCAAAATTATTTTATGAGGTAGGTAGGTATTTCAATTAACGTCGCACTGGAGCAACACAACAGGCTATTGACGACGGTCCGGGGTCAAACCCGAAGGGAAAGATCAAGGACAACGCCAAGTAATTTTGAACCACGGTCCGATGACGAAGTCCGTTGAAAAAATTCGTTACGTTTTGGAAGCCATTCAGCCAATGCTATCATATGTGGTAGGTAGCTGAATTAACGTCACTCTGGAGCAACACACCGGGCTATTGATGACGGTCCTGGATCAATCACGATGGGAAAGATCAAGGACAACACCTCTAAATTTTGAACCACGGTAAGATGACGAGGTTACACCTGAGCTGGCACCCCACTCTCCAAACTTCCACACCACGCCAACGTGAGGATATTGGAGGCCACGACAGATTTAATGTGCACCAGCCCCCTTAAATTCCTTTCTGAATACATGCTTGCAATCGCATGAATTAACTTACCCAGAACCGAACTTCTAAGGGGCCGCGGTGGCCCGGTTGGAAGAGTAACGGACTTGCAACCGAAGGGTTGCGAGTTCGAATCCAACCAAAACACCGTCGTGTACAAAGGGGGCTGGTGCATGTTAAATCTGTCGTGACCTCAAATGTCCTCACGTTGGCGTGGTGTGGAAGTTTGGAGAGTGGGGTGCCAGCTCAGGTGTTGCCTCGTCATCTGACCGTGGTTCAAAATTACGTGGTGTTGTCCTCGGATCTTTCCCTTTGGGATTGATCCCGGACCGTCACCAATAGCCCATTGTGTTGCTCCAGTGTGACGTTAATTGAAATCCCCCCCCGAACTTCTAAATAAGCCGCAGCACAGGTTTGGTTTTTTGGAGCAAGGACCATGTTTGTCCAAGCTGCGCCAAACACAAGACAACGTATTAACCTCTTTAGACATCGGCACCCTCCCTTAGCTACGCTTGAAGTTGTAGACGGCGCAGGTTCGATTCCTTTCGGGTGCATTCCTCCCTGGGTGTAATTCTATCTTCTGTGTCAGTAAAACTTTCATTGTGTGTGTGTCTATTACTTGATGTTGTATGTCTTGTGTCTGGCGCAGCATGGCCAATTATGGCCCTTGCGCCATAAAACCCCCAAACCAACCAATAATAAGCTACGGCACTGGTGGCAAATTTAAGACTAGCCTACAGGCCTTATAAGGGCCTTGCTTCTGCCATTAAGACTTAGCACGCGTGGCAACTTTATCCGTCTTTCAATGTCACATTTTTTGAATAAAATAGTGTGGTTTTTTAAACCCCTGAAGCCGTCGTTTGGATTACGAAACAAAAGAGAAACAATGGAATTGACGGCCGGAGGTTGTCAAACAGTCTGGAGGGTTAAACTCATCCGTCTCGACAGGCCAAATCATATACCAGATTCCGATTCGAGCATCTTTGAATCGATAATGTCCACTTTCCTGTAATTGAGGATTTTCCTGCCGATCTACGTTATTAAAATCCTATGAATAATGTTAATCCGGCCTGTCCGAAGGGCATGTTTCCGGTGAGTGGTGATTTGATGACAATGCAACTCAATAAAAACAGATTAGATATCAAAGGGGTAAAAGTCAGTAAAAAAGAAGTGGCGTAGCAGTGTTGAGCAAGGTTTAATCTGAGTACAGATTAGGATTGGAATTGTGCCTCCATCCAGTATTCTGAATACAGTAAAAATCGAAATTTGCATATACAAAAAATAATTAGAAATTTAAATTCTAATTAATATTGTAAACAATATATTTATAAATTATACAAAAAACAAAATATTGAATTCATTTTTAGAATAATAAATTTTAAGACATGGGCCGTTGAAAAATTTCAGTACGTTTTGGACACCTGTCCGCCCATATTATCGTATATGGTAGGTAGTTGAATTGACGCCGCACTGGAGCAACACAGCAGGCTATAGGCGACGGTCCGGGGTCAACCATAAGAGATAGATCCAAGGACAACGCCTTGTCATTTTCAACCACGATAAGATGACCACATCAATACCTGAGCTGGCACCCACTCTCCAAACTTCCACACTTGCCATCAGTGACCACACCTTCCAAACCTGCCACCAGTGGCGTAGCTAAAGGAGGGTGCCGAACGCCAATGCCTAAAGGGGTCAATACTTTGTCTTGTATTTGGCTCAGCTTGGACAAACATGACCCTTGCGCCACAAAACCAAACCTAAGATGCAGTTTATTTAGAAGTTCGGTTCTGGGTAAGTTAATTCATGCGATTACATTCATGTATTCAAAAAATAATTTACGTACACGTTAAAACTGCCGTGGCCTCAAATGTCCTCACGTTTGCATGGATTATAAGTTTTGAGAGTGGGGTGCCAGCTCAGATGGGACCTCGTCATCTGACGTGGTTTAAAATTACGTGGTGTTGTCCTCGATCTTTCCCTTCGGGTTTGATCCCGGACAGTCGCCAATAGCCCGTTGTGTTGCTCCAGTGCGACGTTAATTCAGATACCTACCTCCACCATAATTAACTAATTTTTAAAAACACACCAGGGGGCATTTATTATAAGGCAACACGGAAATCTTCAGACATCAAAATACACTGCTGGCCACCCAAATTGCAACACCAAGAAAGACAAGAAATATCACAACAAAATTTATTTTGTAGATAACATGTTGACCAAGTATCAAATGATTAAATTTATAGACATCTGTGAAGTGTGGTTCCTGCCAAAATCAGTAGCCAGAGTAGCCGCCATTGTTGGAGATCACCGCTGCCACACGCCTCGGCATTGATTCAAAGAGACTTTGGATGTGTTCTTGGGCTACAGCAGACCAAGCAGCTTCCACACGTTGCCAAAGTTGATCTGGTGTGGCAGCTGGGGATGTATTCTGGGTCAATCGTTGAGCAACCATGGACCACATGTTTTCTATCGGCGAAAGATCCGGAGAGCGAGCTGGCCAGGGAAGCAATTCAATCTGGCGATTGACGAAGAACCCTTGGACAATGCGTGCCACGTGTGGTCGCGCATTATCCTGTTGAAATATGGCTGTGGGCAAGCCCTGAAGGTAAGGAAGGACAACTGGCTCCAACACCTCGGAGATGTAGCGCTGGCTGTTTAAAGTACCGGCAATGCGTACTAGAGGAGTGCGAGAGTGATATCCAATACCGCCCCATACCATAATACCCGGTGCAGGACCAGTGTGGCGGTGCATAACGCAGCTGTTCAGCATCCTCTCTCCACGGTGTCTCCAGACTCGAATCCGACCATCGTGGTGTTGCAGACATAAGCGTGACTCGTCAGTAAAGACAATTTCATTCCATTCTGCCGTCTACATCCTTCTTTCATCGCACCATTGGCGGCGGAAACGTCTGTGGTTCTGCGTCAAGGGTAGACGAAGCAATGGACGTCTTGCGGACAGACCACTCTGCTGTAAACGGCGTCGAATGGTACGCGCAGACACTGGATGATGCGGTACAGACTGAATGTGCTGTGCTATGGTTCGTGATGTGGCTGAGCGATCCGTCACTGCCATACGCACAATATGCCTGTCATCACGTGAAGTGGTGCACTGAGGTGGATGCGATCGAACACGTCGGTCCGTCGTACCCTCCTGCATCCAACGATCACATATCCGCATTACAGTTGTTTGGTTTCGTCCAACACGACTACCGATTTCCCTGAAAGATAATCCACAATCTCGGTAGGCCACTATCCTTCCTCTGTCGAACTCGGATACTTGATCAAAAGATGATCGCTGTTTTCTACGAGGCATAATTGATCGGTTTTTTTTAAAAAACCACAAGAAAAACACAATTGCCGTACTTGAAATCGTCGAAATCTCCAAGCCTTAAATAGCGCTTTGAAGTGGCGCCACAGGCGCGCGTGATGTGCGTCTGCGCTGAAATTCTAATCATTTGCATATCTCACCTCCGCTAATGCATGTTGTAAATTTCATATTATTTGCATGCTTCCTTCAGGGTGTTGCATTTACGGTGGCCAGCAGTGTAGATATCATCAAAAAGCAGCATATAAAATTGCGTGTCTAGTCAGTCAGAATAGGGTATTTTCCAACATACAATTTCAGACTTTGGACCAGGGGTCACCAAACTTCTTTGATAGTCGATCCCTTCAAGAGTTTCTTGATTTTTGATCGACCCCCTCTATTTTACTATTATGTATTTATAATAGGACAAGCAAAAAAGACTCTTATGTGAGTTTTTAGATTATTAATTGTACAGTTGAGTTTTATTGCTTGTATAAGATATTATATATTATTATATTGACTTAACGTCAAAGGATACTTTTTTATTTTCGACGTCCTTCTTAACATTACATATTGGACAGGAGGGATAAATAATGTATAAAATATAAAATGTATTTAGATAACTAAATAACAATACAATCTTATATATGTGAAAATAAGACTTTTATTAACTTAGTAAACAATTTACTAACGTTGTCAGTGTGAAGGGTATGCTTCGTGACTCTTGACAAGATTTGTAATGTTGGGTTCAAAACAAGTTAGTTTCAGCCTTAAACCCGGCACGGAATTCTATATCTAGCTAATTTCTTTGTTTTCTTAAAATGGAATTAACATGGCTGAAACCAGCTTCCACTATATACGACCTTGGAAATGCAAGCAAAAAGGGGAGTACCACTTCCGAAAGTTTTGCATATTCGTCCAAAAGTAACTTAGAGTCCCATTTTTGAAAAGTGCCTTAGCTTCAAGATCAACTGACAATTTCATAAGTTTATCTTGTAAGTTACATTCGATACTTTCAATATCTGATTCGATTTTTCTATCGACTCCCAATCGCTCCCTAACAATGTTATATCGATCACTTTGGCGACCAGTGCTTTAGACCATAGTTTCCCAAACTTTTTTGGCTAAGTGCCCCCTTTTCAGAGACAGTTTTCTTAGGCACCCTCTCTGGAATCCCTAATGGACACATCTTTAGGTGTGTACAGGCACCACAACGCCGAGGTACCCGAATGATCTTTCCTACCTTTCATTTTTACCCTCGCCTAACCTTCTGCTTTTTATTCCTCCCTCTTTGTGATGTCTGTTTTGTGTTTGGCACAGCTTGGCCAAATATCACCCTTGGGCCATAAAACACGAAAACATCTCTGGGAAAACTCTCTCAAATACTAACAAATTGCAAGTGTAGCTGTGCTTATAATTTTTGAATTTTATCAAAACATCTATGCGGTTGCGAGTTTCAATCCAACCAAAGACCATCGTGTAAATAGGAGACTGGTGCACGCTAATCTGTCGTGGCCTCCAATCTCCTCACGTTGGCGAGGTGTGGAAGTTCGGAGAGTGGGGTGCCAGCTCATGTGTGATCTCGCCGACCGTGGTCCAAAATTACGTGGTGTAGTCCTCGGATCTTTTCCTTCGGGTGGTTGATCCCGGACCGTCGCCAATAGCGCGTTGTGTTGCTCCAGTGCGACGTTATAAAGTATAAAAAGTTTGAAGATCGATATAGGCGATGCTCAAATAAAATTCTACAAATTCAAGACTCGCGAAACCATAACTAAAGAGGAACAGATCTCCGAATAATGTACAAAATATCAGCCGTTTGAACAACGTAAACACCAAGCAAAATACGGCAGATTCGAAAATTCTAATGTATTGAACAAACATAAAAATTTGCCGATATCTAGGCGATATATGGAAAGAAATTCTCAGAATCCAAAAGACGCGAAATCGTAACTGACGAGGAAAGCATCTCCAAATAATGTACGAAACATTAGCCATGCTTGAGCAACGTAAACACCAAGCGAAATTCGAAAGATTCGAATGGATTCGCCTGAAGAGGAGACGATTTCGAATTTCAAGACAAATCGTTCGAGAATTTCCGTAGTCGAATTAGGCCCTAATTAATGTTTTTCAAAACAACATTTCAAAAAAACTCATGCGCATCGCAAGATAAACACGACAAAAAACATCCAACAAAGCATGTCCAAGAAAGTGGGGAAACGAAACTACAACTTTCTCTTCTGTTCACCCACACTTTCTGAGTAGAGTAAATTGTCTGTGACGGTAATGAGGAAGTGCGAAGGATGAGCAGGATTCAAATCATGATGGATGACCCATGTATAAGAGCTCCGACAATCCCGACTTTTTGATCTTTTTGGTTACATCAGAGTTTACGGTTCCCACATGTCGTCAATATCCTTGAACCCTAAGGAAGGATTTTTCATAATGCTGAGAAGCATAATTTTCTTGAATATATAGACCATATTATCAGGGGCCGATGATAAGTTTATGACAATCTCGACTTTTTGACATCGTTTTGGTTACATCAGAATTTATAATTCCCACATGTCGTCAATGTCCTTGAATCCTGAAGAAAGGTTTTTCGTATTGTTACGAAGCGTAAGTTTCTTGAATATATACGCCATATTATCAGGGGCTGATGATACGTTTATGACACTGATCTAAGATTAACCCTCTGATCGTCGCGAGATTTCCGAGTAGTGTAATGTTGCCTTTACCCCATAACACACACACTTAATGACTAAACAACCACATCTTTATAAAGAATCGATGGATTCTTTATAAAGAAACAACCACATCTTAATAAAGAATCAATGGACTCATTCAACCTTAAGAAAGACTATTGGTGCTTTCCATGGCATAGAATCTTTCTTTGGAACGATTCTATTGGTCCTTTCCTTGGAAATATTCGATTGCCCATGTCCTTAGAATAGAATCTCTTGTGAAGATTCTATCGACCCTTTCTTTAGAATATTTAGGTCCTTAAAATAATTAGGGAAAATGTTTTTTGAGCTTCAATGTCTGTGCAATCTATTTTTTTATGATTAAATGATTCGACGCCAGATCAAATTATTTGGTTTTGTTTTTATTGCCGTTTTTACTAGAATACATTAAAAATAAAGTTTATAATTAGGTCCTTTGGAAATATTTTATCTGTTGAAAGATTTTATCGGTCCTTTCCTTGGAACAGAATCCCTTCGAAATATTCTATCGGTCCTTTCTTTCGAATATAATTCTTTGGAAAGATTTTATTGCTCTTTTCTTAGAATAGAATCCTTTGAAGAGATTATATTGGCCAAGGTCAAATATTATTAGAAGCCATGCAGGGAAGACAGCTGATTGCAAGGTGGGATTATGCGTTCGAGCCCCTCAGAGTTAAAAAAACTTTATTTTAAATGTATTCTAATAAAAACGGCAATAGAAACAAAACCAAATAATTTGATCTGGCGTCGAATTATTTAATCATAAAAAAAGATTGCACAGACATTGAAGTTCAAAAAACATTTTCCCATTCTTGGACCTCCATAACCCTTTGATTCCGATATTATGGTACCAACCCAAGTCAAGAGAGTGTGCAGTAATCCCTCTTTTCTTCGGCTATATCTCTCTTTTTTTCTTCAATGAATTTTCCTTTTGCAAACAGAGAAAGTCTTAATCTTTCTTTAGAGTTGGAAACCTAATCCCGGCCCCACACTGAAGCAGACTGCGACAAAACATCCAACATAAGCATGCGTACTCCGTTTCTGTAGGGCCGCGGTAGCTCGGTTGGAAGAGTAACGGATTAGCAACCGAAGGGTTGCGAGTTCGAATCCAACCAAAGACCGTCGTGTGTAAAGGGGGCTGGTGCGCGTTAAATCTGTCATGGCCTCAAATGCCCTCATGTTGGCGTGGTGTGGAAGTTTGGAGAGTGGGGTGCCAGCTCAGGTGTGACCTCGTAATCTGACCGGGGATAAATTACGTGTTGTCCTCGGATATTTCCCGTTGGGTTTGATCCTGGACGTCGCCAATAACCCGTTGTGTGTTGCTCCAGTGCAACGTTAATTCAAATACCTCTCATACACCTCTCTAATAATTCGGAGTACATTTATATAATATTGTAGAAGCACTTTAATCAAGTTTTTAAACTGTTTCAATAAAAATTGATGAGTTATATTTCAAGCACAGAGCTGGTGATTCTTTAAACACATGTTAATTGTATCTTCAATTATAGATAAGCTTTTGAAAATTCCAAAAAAATGCTACACCAAAAACCCTCTTGCACTTATTAGAAACAAACTTTCAAAAGGATAAATGACCGTCAGAAAAGCGTATTTTAATAAATATTGTAGAGAAGAAAGAATAAAAATTTCGGAAGAAAAATATTGTAGAGAAGAAAGAATAAAAATTTCGAAAGTTTTAGTGTTATTCAAATAACATACCATAATTTGGGGGAGTATTCCTAAAACCATAATTTTACCATTCCCAGAATTATTTTCCATTTATAAGTTACTTATTTAACGAAGGAAAATATTTTTAATTTTGATACAAAGTAGAAAATTGTTTAAATGAAATAAGAAAATTATCGTGTTCCATTGTTTCTGTTAAGAACTCGGAATTTGCTTAGAATGTTTTGATTCCTGGACAAAATATAAATAAGAATGTTGAGTCAAATATGTTTAAGAATGATTGAGATTACAAACTCTAGCTTCGAAAACTTAATAGAAACGGTTTTAACTTCGAAAACATCTTTCTAACTTTATCACACTCAAGTGTTCACTAGGCTATTTTTTCTGACACATATGAAACGGATCCAACCAAAGACCTTCGTGTACAAAGGGGGCTGGTGAACTTTAAATCTGTCGTGGACTCAAATGTCCTCACGTTGGCGTAGTGTGGAAGTTTGGAGAGTGGGGTGCCAGCTCAGGTGTGACCTCGTCATCTGACCGTGGTTCAAAATTACGTGGTGTTGTCATCGATCTTTCCCTTGGGGTTTGATCCCGGACCGTCGCCAACAGCCCGTTGCTCCAATTCGAAGTTAATGAGTTACCTACATAACATCCATGCAACCAAATAAAAATCTGAATCTTATTAAATTTTTCGGTAAGTCTTTTTATTTTATATTTGGTCACCAGAGAAAGTTTTAAAATATGCGCGAATTTCTGTAAGCATAAGTTCGGCAACACAGTGGGGAGGGGGAGGGAATTTCAATTAACGTCACACTGGAGCAACACAATGGGCTATTGGTGACGGTCCGGGATCAATCCCAAAGGGAAAGATCCGAGGACAACACCACGTAATTTTGAACCACGGTCAGATGACGAGGCAACACCTGAGCTGGCACCCCACTCTCCAAACTTCCACACCACGCCAACGTGAGGACATTTGAGGCCACGACAGATTTAACGTGCACCAGCCCCCTTTGTACACGACGGTGTTTGGCTGGATTCGAACTCGCAACCCTTCGGTTGCAAGTCCGTTACTCTTCCAACCGGGCCACCGCGGCCCCACAACACAGTGGAGCAGCAATTCGACAAAACATACGACTTGCGTACGCATACTCCGTTTCTGTAAGAAAACATGTCGGTACGCATGCGTATTTCAGTCAATTTTATTTCGCAGGACTGATGTTGAACCAACTTGCCCCAGGGACTTTTACACGGTAGATGCTAGTACAAATTAAAATAACATTTACCATTATTTGTATTCGCCAAATATTTGTAGTGACATGAATAGCATTGAGCAAATATTCGAATTTTTCTATCTCGAAATTCACTTGCTGTCTTTTAAAAACTGCTATTTAAAAGGCATAACGAAAGTATTCAATGCATTTATAGTTAATTTTATAGGCATAATAAATAAAAAACTAACATTTACGGAGGGAGAGACAATTGAACGAGTAAATTTCATAAAATGTTTTATTATACTGTAAAGGTACTCTAGTATAAGGGACCCTATCGACTAAAAAAGGGAAGGGGGTTGAGGCCCTTATAGCCCTCCCTCTTCACCGTCCAGTGAAATACCATGCAATGGTGTTGTTAAATAATTAATAAGTTTGTAATGAATTAAGAGAAAAATAGAAAGTAATTCATTCATGCGCTTAATATGAAATTGTTAAAAATTACATAAAACATCGAATTCAATTTTATCTAGAGACATTCTGCTAAAGAACCCTTTTGCCTTGTAGAAACGAAGGGCAGGCACTTAGACCCCTGTGGCAGTCCCCCTTTCACGATCCAGTGAAATTCTATACAATTGTGCTGTTAAATGACTTAATAAGTGTGTAATAAATTAAGAGAAAAGTAGAACCTCAATATATTTATTCGTGTATTATAAATTGTTTAAAATTGCATAAAACATCGAATTAAATTTTACTCTAGACACTGTTCTAGAGAACCATTTTCTGCTTTGTAGAAACGAAGGACAGGTGCTTGCCCCCCCATAGCAGTCTCCCTTTTCACTGTCCTATGAAATACATACCATGTAATTGTGCTATTAAGGACTTATTAAGTTTTTGTAATATTTTTTTAATAACAAAACCTAAAAATATTTGTGCTTGTATGTATTATAAACTGTTTTGAATTTCATAAAATATCGCATTACCCACATACAAAATGAGGTAAAAAAAAATACGGATGCAGCCAAATATTAGTACGCCAGTCATCGGAAGTATAACATGGTTGAAAACACTGCCATAAAGTGATGGAATATACTGTTAAAGTACATCACAAAATAATTACTTTCTCCGAAGATTTTTTTATTTTCCAAAAATTCAAATTTTGTTAACATAAAACCAAACATTTTTCGGAAATTTTATTTTTCTTATCATTCGGATAACTTTATCATTTCCGTAGATGTTTTTAAACGAGAAAACGATTAAAAATTATCTAAATAACGAATTGGCGATTCGAGGAGGCAAAAAATTAGGTTGGTTGGTTGGATTTGGGTTTTTATTACTTCCATGCTGTGACAAACACGTCTGGCAACATCAAGCAAAAATTAAGAACATGTGTCCACTTACTTTTAACTGAATTTGTCCGAAAGCAAAAATGTTGGGAAGTCGTTTTAGGAACAATCCTAAATTGAAACAAAGGGGAAAAAGCTCAAATTTAATTATGTGTCAAAAGTAAATAACCAAAAAGAGACCGATACGAAAATCCTTAAATCTTAAAATAAACTACATACGTGGGTAATGTGTGAACTATTCAGGAATATAAGTACTTACTTTTCGGCGATCAATAACAAAGATTTCAAATTTGACTACAAATACGAGTTTTCCTTATCCAAACAAAATATGAAGCTTTCCCACTTCAGTGCCTTGATAGTAGTTAATTCTCTTCTTTTTGAAAATACCAATACAAAAAAATTCTGTATGATTAGCGCAATACTTTTTAAGATATAGTGTTTTACGACGAGTGCAAGAAACCAGAAAAACACATTTCGAGAAAATGCCAAAGCTTTCAACACTCATGATACAAAAACTGCGGTCAAATTTTTTTTTCAAATGCTATAACTTTCCTATTTAAACGGTCTAGTGAGCCCCTGTTGTAGCAGAAAAGGACCATAGAGTGACAAAAACAACCTTTCTATTTAGAACATAGAAACCTATATGGATATTTAGAAAAACAAGATAATCTGGATTTGATACTCATGTGAAGTTTAAAAAAATGGTATTTTGTCGTAAGATACCTTAACCCCTTCAAGGTCACCCGCAAAACGACTGTCTTTCCTGGAAAATTTTAACTAGCTCCTTCCAAGATTCTTCATCCATTGTTGAATACTTCTTCCAATAGTTCCTTACCGTAACTGGCGAAGACCTGTCACCATTTACTTCTATTCCCGTTACCGAATTAAATGTCAGTTATCAGTAAAACAGTCAGTTTTGACCAGACTGATATTTTGCTAGCACTCTTTTGTAACCAATTTATATGAAATGCATTCCTAATATGAAGCAAAAGCTTAATTAACCCGCATACCGTTCTTTAAGATACACGGAATTGAATATGAAATGGCCAGGATGGGTCAACCAGAAAAACAGAGTTTTGGCAAAACTTTTTGCCAGCATACCCCTTTATATAACAAATTTCTATTAAATATGCCCTTAATATGAAACAAAGTTTAATTAATACGTATGCCGTTTATTTTTTTAATTTACGGAATTTAACTTGAAATGAAATGAAAGGGACTGACTAAGACAAAAAACAGATAATTTGGCAAAACTTTTTGCTAGCATACTCCTTTATGACCCATTTCTTTGAAATGTAGCCTTAACACAAAACAAAAGCTTAATTAATACGCGTACCGTTCTTTAAAATACAGGGAATTTAAAAATGAAATGACCAAGACGGGCCAATCCGACAGTTGTGACAAAATATTCTGCCAGCATACCTTTTCATAACTAATTTCTATTGTATGTATCCTTAATATGAAACAAAAGCTTAATTAATTAGCATATCGTTATTTAAAATGAAATGGTCGAGACGGGCCAACCCGAAAAATAGACAGTTTTGACAAAAATTTTTGCCAGTATGCCACTTTACAATAAATTTCTATTAAATGTGTTTTTAATATGAAACAAAATTTAATTAATATACATACCGGTATTTTTAATTTATGAAATTTAACTCGAAATAAAATGACTGGGACTGGCCATACCGAAAAATAAATAGCTTTGACAAAACTTTTTGTTAGCATATTCCTTTATAACCCATTTCTTTGAAATATAGCCTTAATACGAAACAAAAACTAAGCATACCGTTTTTTTTTTAATTTACGGAATTTAACTCAAAATGAAATTATCGGGACTGGTCAAACCGAAAGACAGATTAGTTTTGACAAAAATTGTTGTTAGCACTCTTTCATAACCCGTTTATTTGAAATGTAGCCTTAATACAAAACAAAAGCACAACTAATACGCATATAGTAAAAAAACAGAATTTAGCTCGGAATAAAATGACCAGGATTGGCCAAACCGAAAAACATAGTTTTGACAAATCCTTTTCACTAGCATACTCCTTTAAAACCCATTTCTTTTAAATGTAGCCTTAATACGAAACACAAGCTTGATCAATAAGCATACAGTTTTTTTAAACTTACGGAATTAAACTCGAAATGAAATGCCCGGAACTGGCCGAACCGAAGCCCAGCGGGCCATATGCGGTCCACCAAATAACATAAAAGCGAGAAAATAAATAATATAAAATAAAAGTAGAACATAGAAATGCAGGGTATGAAAAAAATTCATAATTTTTTAAAAGTTAACAACATCGGATTTATTTGATTTAAATCAGATTTTTTTATTTAAATCGGATTTTTATGATTTTAATTAATTTTTTGCCCGTACAAGCTTAAATTTGTTGGACATGAGACACGCAAATTACAGTGTAGTTTCTAGATAGTTTTGATTTATTTAAATATTAATATTTTTATGTATTAAGAAATATAGTCATGTAAATTTTGAAAGATTAAAACAACGCGACATAGAAATTAGCAAAGTAAATCACATGACAGAATAAATAGACAGTGCCCCAAATGCCAAGATGAGCAATGTTTTTCCTTCTGGTTCTCAAGCGGTTTAGATTACTTTGAGATTTACCCATAACCAGTGACGTGAATTTTTGGAGCCAGATAAATAAGGTTGCCGGACACTATATTATGAATTTTTTTCAATTATATAAATTTCAGAATTTTTTGCATTATATATTTATCATATATGAATATACACTGCTGGCCACCGTAAATGCAACACCCTGAAGGAAGCATGCAAATAATATGAAATTTACAACATGCATTAGCGGAGGTGAGATATGCAAATGATTAGAATTTCAGCGCAGACGCACATCACGCGCGCCTGTGGCGCCACTTCAAAGCGCTATTTAAGGCTTGGAGATTTCGACGATTTCAAGTACGGCAATTGTGTTTTTCTTGTGGTTTTTTCAAAAAAACGATCAATTATGCCTCGTAGAAAACAGCGATCATCTTTTGATCAAGTATCCGAGTTCGACAGAGGAAGGATAGTGGCCTACCGAGATTGTGGATTATCTTTCAGGGAAATCGGTAGTCGTGTTGGACGAAACCAAACAACTGTAATGCGGATATGTGATCGTTGGATGCAGGAGGGTACGACGGACCGACGTGTTCGATCGCATCCACCTCAGTGCACCACTTCACATGATGACAGGCATATTGTGCGTATGGCAGTGACGGATCGCTCAGCCACATCACGAACCATAGCACAGCACATTCAATCTGTACCGCATCATCCAGTGTCTGCGCGTACCATTCGACGCCGTTTACAGCAGAGTGGTCTGTCCGCAAGACGTCCATTGCTTCGTCTACCCTTGACGCAGAACCACAGACGTTTCCGCCGCCAATGGTGCGATGAAAGAAGGATGTGGACGGCAGAATGGAATGAAATTGTCTTTACTGACGAGTCACGCTTCTGTCTGCAACACCACGATGGTCGGATTCGAGTCTGGAGACACCGTGGAGAGAGGATGCTGAACAGCTGCGTTATGCACCGCCACACTGGTCCTGCACCGGGTATTACGGTATGGGGCGGTATTGGATATCACTCTCGCACTCCTCTAGTACGCATTGCCGGTACTTTAAACAGCCAGCGCTACATCTCCGAGGTGTTGGAGCCAGTTGTCCTTCCTTACCTTCAGGGCTTGCCCACAGCCATATTTCAACAGGATAATGCGCGACCACACGTGGCACGCATTGTCCAAGGGTTCTTCGTCAATCGCCAGATTGAATTGCTTCCCTGGCCAGCTCGCTCTCCGGATCTTTCGCCGATAGAAAACATGTGGTCCATGGTTGCTCAACGATTGACCCAGAATACATCCCCAGCTGCCACACCAGATCAACTTTGGCAACGTGTGGAAGCTGCTTGGTCTGCTGTACCCCAAGAACACATCCAAAGTCTCTTTGAATCAATGCCGAGGCGTGTGGCAGCGGTGATCTCCAACAATGGCGGCTACTCTGGCTACTGATTTTGGCAGGAACCACACTTCACAGAAGTCTATAAATTTAATCATTTGATACTTGGTCAACATGTTATCTACAAAATAAATTTTGTTGTGATATCTCTTGTCTTTCTTGGTGTTGCAATTTGGGTGGCCAGCAGTGTATTTTGAATTACTTCAATTATTGATATAAAATAATTAATTGGTTCAAGACTTGCTTTTGAGAAAAAATCATGTCACTAATACAAAATCAAATAAAAGGAACTTGCACCTTGAAACAATTCCTACTTCTCATTAATTTTTAGCTTGAAAAATAACTTATTGGTGAAAAAATTGTTATTTTTTGTAAGTTAACAGTAAAGAAAATGAGATGCGACATGAAAATACCTCAATTTGGAGTCAAATATGTCTATTTTTCAAATTCTTTGAGCATTGACAAGTATTTCATAGGTATATTCGAAGCACACAAAAAGGGTTTATATATAAAACAAAAAATGAAGTTTTTCTCTTTGAACAGCTTAGAATAAGTGTTATAGCATCCCCCAGATAATGCCAATTCAGTGGAATTTTGAGCTTGCAATAAAAATTTATCAATTCCAATAGCTTTCTGCTTCAACCCATAATCTTTTCTCGACATACTCAATTATCAGATGAGTGAATTAACTTTTAGATTCCAAATTTCAATTCCATAAATATTGAATAGTTATTCTAACAATGTAAAAAAATCTAAGGGATCAATGCATAAAATTTCCCAATAAATTGAAATAAAAATTAACCAATATATTACACAGACCAAAAGGAAACAATTAAAATTGCCAATTATAAAGATTTATGTGCAACATTGGAATGCTTTGTGATACTTAAGAAAATCTTTTCGTTGTGAGTTAAGTATCTATATTTTTAAACAGACTACAATACTAAATAAATAACTAGAACATCTTAAAAGAGAAAGCAAGTTACCACAATTTTAATAATTTGAGTGAATATATTTCGAACATCTTCACTCATAACATGATGAATGGTTTAAAATTGGCTATGTGCGATTTATAGTCACACGGAATGTTTAAAACAAAACCAACACTGATGAGCAGGCTTGTGAGTGACACCTATTGGTCAATGGTCCAAGATGAAAATATTTGTCTGGTAATTATGATCCCAATCAGCAAATACTGTTATTTAGTGTCTTCAAAGGGAAGATGATTTTCATTATAATTTTGGGGTGAACTCAGTACGAGCGAAGTTCTTAACTTATTTGAATAAAATAACATGCATCTTGTTCAGTATTTCAATCTCAGTATTATTAAACAAAACAGAAAGAGAAATGAAATTTAAAATTTTGATTTAAGTCAGAGATTTTTTAAATAAAAATCACTTGATTTAAATCGTGATTTAAATCAAGCTGATTTAAATCGGAATACCGAGAAATGTAATAAAAATTAATGTACCGAATCACCTGAAGATCTATATATTCAGACATCCATAAACTCGAAAAAATGGAAGTACACAAATTAAAGCTAGTCAAATTTTATTTTTGAGTTTATACATATTTTTATCTTGGAACAAGACCGGAGAGAATATTTGCTAATTGGAGTAAGTTATAATATAAAGCCGAAGGTCATTTAAAATTAGCCATGTTTTATAAAAGTTACTGTTTAGCAACCAAGAAATTTTCTGCTGAGAAAATATCTCCTCTACTATAAAATTTGCAGGTGAGAAAATATCTCTTTTACTGTAAAATTTACAGGTGAGAAAATATCTCTTCTACAAAATTTGCAGGTGAGAAAATATCTCTTCTATAAAATTTCGATGTGTTGTTTTAAATTTCTTGGGAATTTTAGGGGTTTTAATTTTCAGATTGATTTAAAAAATATTTTACGAAGAATACAAACGGTAGGTAGGTGTTAATTAACGTCGCACTGGAGCAATACAATGGGCATTTGGAGACTGTCCGGGATCAATCGCGAAGGGAAAGATCCGAGGACAACACCTCGTAATTTTGAATCACGGTCAGATGACGAAGAAAACGAACGACTTAAGAGTTGTAAAAATACCTCTAAAAATTGAGGCGAAACAAGTGTGTTAGTGTTGTAATTCTGATGCGTGTATTTTTAATAGCTTAGAATTATAGAATACTTTGTTAAATATTGTACTTGACCACTTTGAAATCATTCTAGTGCAAATGTAAAATTTAGACATATATTATATATAATGCATGTATTATAAATTCTCTAAGAGCTTTTTTCGGAATTGATCCCGAACCGTCATCAATATCAGTTGTGTTGTTCCAATGCGACGTAAATTCAACTACAAACCTACATTTAAATTCTTTTGAATTGAAAAAAGTGAATTAATTACCTAGGCTCAAAATCAAATTAACAAGACAGCCGCAAAAGGAATTTTTCGTTCAGAGTTGTACTGTTTCGAGGTTGAAAACATTAATCATATTGTGCAGTAGCACGAAATCAGACTATTGTGTAGTAAAGCACTTTACTTATATTTCATTTCTCCAGTAGTTTTATCTAAGAAAAACAGTTTTTAACTCATTCAATTTCAATCTAAAGACATTGATGAGTGTATTT
This sequence comes from Meta bourneti, assembly GCA_933210815.1. NCBI lineage: Eukaryota > Metazoa > Arthropoda > Arachnida > Araneae > Tetragnathidae > Meta > Meta bourneti. Next base: position 74,813,969 of record OW119934.1, on the reverse strand, counting down.
TCAATTGTTTAGAATCATAAGTACGTATCATAAAACTAATTAATAATTTCATCGTAGGGAAAATGCAAAATTTAATGATATTGGTTGAGTGTATTTTTATTTGTTTGGAATTATGAGTACGCTGTTGAAAACCTAATTAATAATTTTACGTTCATTCTTGTGAAAATGAAAAATCTAAAGATTCTGATGCAACTGCATTTTGAACTGTTAAGAATTATATTTGTTTTTAAATACTGTACTTAACCACTTTGAATTCGTTCTAGTGAAAATGTAAAATCTAGGCATTAATGCTTGTATTATACATTCTTTAGAATTGAAAACATTGAATTAATTATCTATGCGCAAAAATAAAATTAACAGCAGTATTAATAAGTAATTAAGCAGTAATTAATAAGAGTAAGCATTGTTAAGAAAAGGTTGAAAATATTGCCGTAGCGTAAAATAATTTTAATGTATAGAAAAGTATTTAAACTAATATTTCATTTTTCCAAAGTAATTTTATCCTAAAAAAATCAGTTTTTAACTCACGCAATTTCAAAAAACACCTTTAGGATAAGAAAGACCATTTGCGACTCTTATATTGCATATTCGACTCTTATATCTAGAATAGGATCAGTTAATTCTTCAAAGAACTTAGTTATCTAACCATAAAATACTCTACCTTTCTATTGCACAAATTCATAACTAATCCTCAAAGCATTCTGTTTTTCTAGAGGTCTGTAGTACCATTCTATAACAAATCGCGGAGCATCATACTGCATTGAAAAATTTCAGATCATGAATTTACAAGAAAGCAACTTCTTAAAGTAAATGTTGTCATGAATTAACTTTCGTAATATTATTTAGCACAAAACCGTCTGCTACTGTTTGCTAAAGTTGTATTTTAATTCTGTGTTAGTCTTATAATTTAAATCATACGACAAAGGGGTCCACCCAAATCGAAAGCTACTCCAAGGGGTGTTGTGAATAATCATCACACCCTAGATGGACAAACCCACCGGAAAATGCCCAAGTGGTCGGTGTTTCTAAGAGGCCTATAGAACTTTCAATAGAAAAATAATGTGGCATTATATAAGGAGAGTTCATTTTATTCAGATATTTGGATTTTTTCCCAATTAGAAAGACAATAAACTGTTACAGATAAGCAATGGTTGGTTGTGTATTATGACAGAAGGGCCATATTTGGCCAAGCTGTGCCAAACAAAGGATACAACGTCAAAGAAATGCTCTCCCAGAAAAACGCACTTTTTGATTATTGGCCCTATTGCACCGGCGTGTTTTTACATCCATAAAATAAACATTGAAATAATTTATTTATAATATCAGAAACGCTTTTATGATTGGAATCAATATTTATAAAAACGCACAGAGCGAATGTTCTCTTCGGTCTTTGAGCTTTTAGACGTTTTGAAATTTAAATTCAAACAAAAAGAAATAAATAGTGTAGACAACATTATAATTCGGATGGGACCCAAAGTTTGCAGTAGATTTTTAATGCCAAATAAAGATTTAAAAGGCTCCGGATAACATAGTGATAAGGTTCGTAATAAAAAAAGTTGAAAACAAAATATTCCAGAGGATAAAAATAATTTCTGATTGTTTGAATGAGTGTTCAATGCTTGGAAGTTTAAGATAATGTTACTACAGATATAAATTGCGTAGACAACATTATATTTCTGAGAGGACCCAAAGTTTAAGTAGATTTTTTAATGCAAAATAAATAAAGGGTTCAGCGCAACGTTGCGAAAGCCACAGAAATATGTTCCGTAATGAAAAAATTAAAAACAAAATATTCCAAAGGATAAAAAGAATTTCTGATTTCTTGAATGACTGCTTAATACTTGGAAGTTTAAGACTATATCCATAAGGTAAGGTAACATTACCTCTTGGATTGTGGATAAACCGTAAAATTTTAGAATTTTTTAAAACTTGGAAAAATTGCTACCCTGAAAAATTTGAAAAATTACTCGGTTCTCGAAAAGCCCTTCATTTCAACACTCTTTTGTAAAGTATTGAGTTATCTAAAAGTCTTCGTATTGTTCAACTATTAATTTTAAAGGCATTGGTGTAAGCATGGAAAGGAAGTTTAGTTTGTTGGATTTTTACGGCGTAAGAGCCATATTTGGCCAAGCTGCGCCAAGCACAAGATAGACAACTCAAGTAACGGATGTACACAAAGAAAATTTTACCGACGCAGAAGGAAATATACACAAGAAACATAAAAAGAAACACGTCTCGGTTGATTTGAGAAGAGAAAGAAGTTCTAACAAAGTAAAAATAATTTTCGTTTAGTTTTGTATGTTCACATCACTCTTGTTAGATCACATACATTATCATGGCATACATTAGAAGGAATTGTGATGTTAAAATATATTTCATTGTAGTTCCGTACTAAAAATTTCGTTGAATCTAATTTTTCAAATAGTTCATCCACTAAATATAAGAAACGTCACCTTCCTGTTTTGTAAATAACAAATAAGAGATATTTTTTAAATTATAATTGTTCAATTAATTGTTTAATATACCACAAGAAACTTTTGACTATTCCTTTCAAATCATCATTAATCCTTTAGCGTAGTCACTGTCGACTGAGATGCCGCGGCACATAAAGGCACAACGGCACTTCAGGTGTACAGCGGCATAGAATGCTGAGATGCACCATAATGCTTTTGTGAGTATTAAGAAAGTACGAGAAGCGCAACATGACTAAATGAAGTTTGAAACTTGAAAGAAAAAGCTAGAGAAAATGTACTTATTTATATCTTTACTGTAATAAATATATTTAGTGAGTTTTGTTGATACAAGAAGTGCATTGTGTGCATTCTTAAAAACCTATTTAATAGTTTTGTATTTATTTTAGTGAAAATATAACATCTAAATATATTAACTCGTGCATAAAAATTGTTTAGAATTATATGAATAAGTTCTTAAGTAACTATCTAATATAACTTTGAGTTCATTTTGGGGAAAATGTACGATCTAAAGGTATTGATACATGTATTTTTAATTGCTTAGAATTTTATGTGTTGTTAAAACTAAACTAAGTCGTTGAAAAACTAATAAAAAAATCCGCGCTCATTCTAATAAAAATGTAAAATATAAAGATATTGGTGCGTGCATTTTAATTCCTTAGAATTATACGAGAACGTTGTTGAATAACTATTTAATACTTTTGCATTCATTCTAGTGACAATGTAGAATCTGAAGATTTTAATGTGTGTATTTTTAATTGTTTAGTACATTGATAAGAGTGCTTTGCTGAAAAATGAATTAATAATTTTGCGTTCATTCTAGTGAAAATGTAAAATCTTAAGGTATTGATAAGTATATTTTTAATTGTTTAGAATTATGAGTACGTTGAAAAATTAATTAATAATTTCACCCTAATGAAAATGTAAAATTTACGCAGTTGAAAAACTAATAATTTTGTGTTCATTTTAGTGAAAATGTAATATAAAAGATATTTATCCGTGTATTTTCATTTGCTTACAATTATATGAGTACGTTGTTGAAAACCTATTTAATAATTTTGCATTCATTCTAGTGAAAATGTAGAATCTGAAGATTTTAATGCGTGCATTTTTAATTGATTAGTATTTTTATGAGAAATTTGCTGAAAAACTAATTAATAATTTTGTGTTCATTCCAGTGAAAATGTAAAATCTTTAGGTATTTATAAGTATATTTTTAATTGATTAGAAATAGGAGTACGCAGTTTAAAACTAATAATTTAGCTTTCACTCTAGTGAAAATGTAAATCTAAAGATTCTGATGAGAGCATTTTGAATTGTTAAGAATTATATGATTATGTTTTTAAATACTGTACTTTACAACTTAGAATTCATTCTAGTGAAAATGTAAAATCCTAGACATTAATGAATGTATTATAAATTCTTTAGAATTGAAAACAGTGAATTAATTATCTATGCGCAAAAATAAAATTAACAAAGACACCGCAAAAAAGTTTGTTAAGAGTAAGCACTGTTAAGAAAAGGTTGAAAATATTGCCGCAGCATAAAGTAATTTTAATATGTAGAAAAGTACTTAAAAAACTAATATTTCATTTTTCCAAAAGTAATTTTATCCCAAAAAATCCATTTTTAACTAACGCAATTAATAAGACACCTTTAAGATTAGAAAGATTATTTGCGACTTATATTGCATTCACTCCAGCATTAAATCAGTTAATTGTTTGAAGAGAACTTAGTTTATAAAACCATAAAATGCTACCTTTCCTATTGCATAAATCCATAACTAATCCCTAAACCATTATGCTTTTCTAGAGGTCCGTAGAACTATTCTATAACAAATCATGGAGCATCATACTGCATTCAAAAAATTTACAAGTAAACAAATTTTTAAAGCAAATGTTGTCATGAGTTTACTGATTACAATGCACACACACACTATTTAGCACACAAACGTCAGTTACTGTTTGTTAAAGGTGTGTTTTAATTTTGTGTTAGTGCTATAATTTAAATCATAAGATGTAGAGGTCCACCCAAATCGAAAGCTATTCTACGGAGAGATCAAGCCAAAAGAGTTGACCATACCAGATATGGATATCGGGAAATTCCCAAGAGGCTGATGCTGTTGGACTTTCAATAGGAAAATAATGTGCCATTAGTTAAGGAGAGTTCGTTTCCTACAGTAATTGAATTTTTCCCAATTACAAACATTAATTTGAATTTTTTTTCAAATTAGAGACAGCAATTTGAATTTTTTCTCAATTTAGAAACAACAATTTGAATTTTTCCCAGTTGGAAACAGTAATTTCACTTTCTTCCCAAATTAGAAACAGTAATTTGAATTTTTTTCTCAAATTAGAAACAGTAATTTGAGTTTTTTACCAATTAGAAACCGTAATTTGAATTTTTTCCCACATTAGAAAGACAGTAAACTCTTGCAGATAGACAGTTGTCAGCAGTGTTTTGTGACTCAAGGTCCATATTAGCGCCATGCACAAGTAAATGGACATGCACACACAGAAGGAAAGTTTTACTGACACAGAAGAGAAATACCCTCAGGATGAGTTACAGGGATCGAACCCGCGTCGCCTTCAGACAATGAAATCTGTTCTGTATATCATAATGACTATCGCATCAGTTTTCTGTTGGGTCCTTTTTATTCGGCACACAACATTTCTGTTGCAGTTGATAGTTAGGCTTTTCGTGGTTGAATAAAGCGAAACAGTGTTAGAAATGTAGAGGCCATGGTCTAGATAAAGATTGTATTTATGCAAGACATTCCTGTCATGATGTGTGATTTATAAGGTTCTTTGATTAGGTATAATCATGTTGATAATAAGAGCTTATCATGTTTCTTCGAATAATTCTCATTTCACAAATTTACCGAGTCTTAAAATCTAACTTTTAGCAATTTTGTAATGTCTTACTAATATCGGATCAATATATTCGATAAAACGAAAACCTTTTTCACACTAAATGACAATCGAAAGATGTTATTTCTTTTTAAATTAATGTTGCTAATGAAAACTAATTTTTCCGGACCAATCATTCGAGCCAGTTCGTAACTGTCAAACCACTATTTAAATATTTTGTGGAACACTATAATTATCAATCAGCTATCGACTAAAAATGACAATATTCTGATGTATTTGCAGAATAAGTTTCTCTAATCAAGCAATAATTTTAACGTAGGAGAAAACTTTCTTGGGGAGCAGTCAGAAACTTAGAACGGACTAAAACTTCACATATTTCTCTAATAATAAATATGTGAATGCAATCAAATAACTTCCTATTACAAGACTTGAACATCACAATACGTAAGTGAACATTAAATTGATCCAAATTGATGCTTATTAAAATACCTTTTTTCTTTATACGATTAAATTGGTGATTAAGGTTATCAAAATACGTTTTTGTAATCAGCATGACAAAAACTAAAGCAACTTTAAAAGTCTATAAACGTTAGAAAAAAAAATTTCGCATAAATTCCCTCATTTTCATGTTATGTCAAAATTTCTTTCGAATATTAATCCGATACTTATCATTTTAACAATTTTTCCCACCAAAAACAAATAACTTAACCCTCCTGGTGGCTATCTCAACGAGGTATCTCGTCATTAGAAGAAAACTGACCAGATCTTTATGGACGAGACATCTCGTCATTAGAAAAAAAATGAAAAGATCTTAATCTCGTCATCATCGAAAAATTAGCAATATCTTGATGACGTTATATCTCGTCATAAGCAAAATTTGTCAGACTTTGATGGACGAGATATCTCGCCGAAACCACTTGGAGTGTTTCGCATTACAACACATAATTATTCAATGTGGAAAGTCATTACTTACTTTCAACGTTCTTCAGCTTCTATGAACAAAAATTGGTTTCTTAATGTCGTAAATGAGTCTAAATCCGTCATCACAAGATATCCTTGGGATCACACACCATAGTTTTGCTCGGTAACTTAAGAACAGAAATCCCGTGTTTCGTAATTGAGCAAGGGCATTTAAATCCTTGCTTGCGAGGTAGGACGAAACTCTAGCCACCACCGGGCCGTTTTGCTAGTGAACAAAACAATCCGGATTGAGTTGCGACTTGAGAAGCATGCTGACGAGCCGGGTTTGCCATGTTGGCGACTTCATCCTAGTTCTCGCAGTTCATCCTTACGACGGGATGACGATAGAGATCTTTCAGATTCTGGAGAAAAGTGACGTATCTCAGGTGTGGCACGTGTCCTGGCAGGCAGTGGCGTAGCCTAGGGTTCACCAGTGTCTCAGGGGGCGGAATTTTAGAAATATTCATCAAAAAATGGTTTTTCTTGGAAGGGCTGCTGATGGAAGAACAGCGGATTGCCAACCGGAGGGTTGTGAGTTCGAGATTCAGTCCAACCAAAGATTGTCGTGTACGTGGAGGGTGGTGAACGTTGGTCGTGGTCTCAAATGTCCTCACGTTGGCGTGGTGTGGAAGTTTGGAGAAGGGTGCCAACTCAGATGTTGACCTCGTCATCTGACCGTGGTTCAAAATGACGAGGTGTTGTCCTCGGATTTTTCCATTCAGGATTCATTCCGGACCATCGCCAATAATCCTTTGTGTTGCTCTAGTGCGACGTTAGCTAATTACCTACCTACCTTGGAAAATATATTTTTAAGTATTTAAAAGTTTTAGCACAACTTTGTTCTTGTCGCAAAAGTATTTTCCAGGGCTATTTGGGTGAAGTAAATAAGCTTGCATGTCGTTTATTCTTACAACACTTGAAAGTCAATTATTTTCATGTAGTCACCTGCAATCTTATTGCTATTCAGAAAATACACAAGACAAAGCAATAAAATTCTCTTCTCATAGCGCCTGTAAGCGCACTAAAAAAGACGGGGTCTTTTCTTACTTGGGTAGTTTTTCTTACTTTAATGAAACTTGGGTAGTTTTTTTATTCATAGTCAATAATAATTGCGATGGTAAATTCATATTGGGAACAATGATATATATTATCAAAATTAATACGTTACGAGTTAGTACATTTCATCCAAATTATCTTGATTTTAAATATGCAAATTCTGTTTTGGATAGGGCGGCATCAGTCTCAATTGCCCCAGGTCCGAAAAAGTCCAACTTCGCCTCTGGTGGTGTGGATAAGGGAGGGCGGCAGCGTTTAAAGAAGCATTTCAGAAATATTTATTTAAACGGTTTGTAGTTTTTCTTGGAAAAACGTTTTGTTATTTTATTTTGAGAACAATTTTGTTCTTGTCACAGAAATATATTCCAGTGCTGTGAGTGCGAAGTGAATGATTTCATGCACTCTATCTTCGGATACAGCGTTCAACCTTCTTGTTGGTTGTATCGAAGAGGTGTTTCGTTGTTAGCAAAACTGACCAGATCTTGATGGACGAGACATCTCGTCATTAGAAGAAAACATCACGATCATTAGAAAAACTGACCAGATCTTGATATCACAATCAACAAAATATCGGCAATATCTTAATGACGAGACATCTCGTCATAAGCAGAATTGGTTTCCCCTTGGATGAGATATCTCGTCATCAGCAGAATTGATGGACGAGATATATCATTAGAAAAAAACTAACCAGATCTTGATTTCATCATAAAAACATCGTCAGTATCTTGATGACGAGATATCTCGTCAGATTTGATCAAACCTTGATGGACATCTTGTCGAAACCACTTGAAGGGTTAAAAATTAATTCTTATTTTCATGTAGCTCCCTGTATACGTATTGCTTTTCATATAGCCCACTGCATTTGTATTACTATTAAGAAAAGAAAGACCAAATCACTAAAATTCTCTTCTGACAAATGTCTGGAGAGCTCGAAACTAAGAATGGGGCGCCTTTTCTTACTTCCCTCCTTGAAACTTCAATTGGTTTAGACGAGATCTTGATGGAGATATCTCGTCCATCAAGATCTGACCAATTTCGTTGATGACGAGATATCTCGTCCTAAGGATATTACCGAGTTTTTGAAGATGACGAGATGTATATCCGGTCACTCTTTATTTAAAGACGAGGTATCTCGTCTATCAAGATCCGGTCAGTTTCTTTAATGTCGAGATGCCTCGCAAAGACTACCATCAGGAGGGTTAACAGGAGCCATTATCAAAGATTAGCTATTTGCTAGTTTTTATGCCTTTCAATAAAAATTGCAATCAAAATATTAATATTGAGAACAGTAATTTTATAAAAAATATACGAATTTGTGTGCTTTAATAATATACCTTACCATCAATTTGAATAGCAAATTTTGTTCGAGCGGCATCAGCCTCATTTGCCCAAGGTCCCAAAAAGTTCAGCTCCGCCTGTGCTGCCAGGATTGTCTTAGAGGCCTTGTGCAATTGAGAATCAACATTGAGGTGTCCCAAATTAAGATACATAATTTCAGAAGTCTCCAGAATAGGAATATTTTGAGATGCCTTCTAATTATCATATTTTGATACGTCCTCTAACAATTCGACACATATTCGCACACCTCTTGTCCTGAGAATCAACACATATTGAAAGGTTCTGAAAATTGACATTTTGAAACGTCTCCTAAGAATTCATATATCTCCAGATATCTTAATCATTCGCATGTCTTGACATATCACTTAACGATTGGCATATCTATTCAAACGCCACTGGAGAATCGACACATTGAGACGTCCCTAATCGATTTAATTTGAGGAGTCTCCTAATAGCTGGCGTATATTAGAACGTCTCAGAGAATCAGCACATATTGAGACTTCCAGAGACATTTTGACGTCTCATAAAAATTTGTCCCGGTCTAGGCATGGTTGTCCGCTGTGGTCCGGAATCCACTTAAAATCGTAGATTCCGAAATATAGCCCTGGTGTAATAAAAACAACTGAAAAACTTAAATATTCGCATATTTCCAAATGTTGGCTAAGAATCGCACATAATTAGACGCCCCTGAGAATCAGCTCACATACGCGTCCTTGACAATAATTGACATATTTTGATAGGTCTTCTAAGAATCGGCATATTTTGAATTGCGTCTCATTTTAATCGGAAATGCCATTGGCCTGCAACTAACTCTCAGCCGTAATTTTTGTTCTACATGCATGTTAATTGCAGCAGGTCCTACGGCGTAAAAGCGTGGATGCGACTTGCTGATATAAAGACTCAGTACATAGACACGTCGCTAATAATCGACATATTTTGAGATGACTTCTAAGAATCGGAATATTTTGAATTGTGTCTCATTTTAATCGGGAATGCGATTGGTTTGCAACTCTCAGCCATTATGTTTGTGCTACACGCGTGCTAATTACGGTAGGTCCTACGGCGTAAAAGCGTGGATGTGACTTGCTGACATATTCTTCCCTAGCGTATAAAAGTGGCTATCAGTACACAGACACGTCCTTGATAATTGACGCATTTTGAGACGTCTTCTAAGAATCGGCATTTTTTGAATTGCGTCTCATTTTAATCGGGAATGCGATTGGTTTGCAACTCAGTCTCCACTTTCATGCCAATTACAGCAAGTCCCAAGACGTAAAAGCGTGCTTGCGACCTGCTGACATAAAGGTCAGCATAATTTGAATTGCGTCTCATTTTGACCAGGAATGCGACTAGCTTGCAACTAACTCTCAGTCGTCACATTTGCGCTACGCGCGTGATAATTACAGCAGGTCCTACAACGTAAAAGCGTGGATACGACTCGCTGACATAAAGATCTTTCCTAGAGTATCTAGAAAAATCCGAAAAAAATTACGGTTGACCTTAGCAAAAGGCTGTAACTTAACCAGGTCAATTTAACCACGGTAAAAAATTAGACTTGGCTATTAGAGTTTTTATCGCCAGTGACACAGATAAGATTGCACTTGGAGTGAAATAAAAAAACCAAGGGGGGGGGGGCGGTAGCCGCCAATTATCGGGTTCGTTGAATCTGGCGAGTGTTGATGTCAGTAAGAGATAAAGCAGTGGTTGATGGATGGAAGCACGAGTTTCGGATTCAGGGGTGTTTTACGTTTTACGCCATTTCACGAAATCTTATCTGAGACGTTTTTACATTTTTATACGCCCCAGCCTATTTCTTCCGCGTTCGGAAGTCACTTTTAGTGAGACATTGCATGATAAACTCTAGATAAGCGGAAATGGGTTTAAATGCAGTAAACAAGGCTCAATTTATCTGCGGCAATCCCGTCCTTTAATTTATTTACTGAGACGACCGACTAAAAAATAATAGATGCACTTTACTTCGGCTCTTGTTGCGGCAGTAACATATAGAATCACTTAAATAAGACACTGCATGGTGGACTAGAGATAAACGGAATTGTTTTTAAATGCAGTAAACAAGGCTCAGTTTATAAGCTCAAATGTCCTCACGTTGGCGTGGTGTGGAAGTTTGGAGAGTGGCCAGCTCAGGTGTTGACCTCGTGATCTGACCGTGATTCAAAATGACGAGGTGTTGTCCTCGGATGTTTCCCGTCGGGTTTGATCCCGGACCGTCGCCAATAGCCCGCTTTGTTGCTCCAGTGCGACGCGCGCGCGTTAATTAAAAATACTCATACCCAGTTTATAAGCCGGCAGTTCCGGCAAAACTTCTTTTTAGGAATACCTCAGCAACGTTTGCTTTAATGTCCCTTAATTTCAATATTGTGTCATCCTCAACTTCGGGCCGCGGTGGCCCGGTTGGAAGAGTAACGGACTAGCAACCGAAGGGTTGCGAGTTCGAATCCAGCCAAACACCGTCGTGTACAAAGGGGGCTGGTGCACGTTAAATCTGTCGTGGCCTCAAATGTCCTCACGTTGGCGTGGTGTGGAAGTTTGGAGAGTGGGGTGCCAGCTCAGGTGTTGCCTCGTCATCTGACCGTGGTTCAAAATTACGTGGTGTTGTCCTCGGATCTTTCCCTCTGGGATTGATCCCGGACCGTCACCAATAGCCCATTGTGTTGCTCCAGTGTGACGTTAATTGAAAATACCAAATACCAAATACCATCCTCAACTTCAAGTCTACTTTAAATCAATAAATGCAGCTAGGTAGGTTAGTAGTTGAATTAACGTCGTACTGGAGCAACATAAAGGGCTATTGGCGACGGTCCAGGATCGATCCCGAAGGAAAGGATCCGAGGGCAACACCTCATAATTTTGAACTACGGTCAGTATGACAAGATTCAACACCAAGCCCTTCCTTTTGTCATCCTTTTATCAATGTTTTTCCACAAAATAGGAGCCGATGTTGGAAGAGTAGCGAATTAGCAACCGGAGGGTTGCAAGTTTGAAACTCGATCGAACCAAAGACCGTGTACATAGGGCTAGGCACGTTCAATCTACCGTGACCTAAAACGTCCACACGCTGGCGTGGTGAGGAAGTTTGGAGAGTGGGGTGCCAGCTCAGGTGTTGTTCTGATCATCTAACCGTGGTTCAAAGTTAAGAAGTGCTGTCCTCGTATCTTTCTCTTCGGGAGTGATCACGGATCGTCGCCAATGCCCGTTGTGATGCTCCAGGGCTACATTAATTCAACCATCACCACCTTCCGCAGAATCAGCCACTGATAGGAAAACCTCAATGACTTGTACCGTTTAGTTGACTATTATTCATTTGACATATAGGAAAACGTGCCCAAGTCTATGGATATAATGCATCTAGGTAAAGAGATGAAAACCTTAGTACAAATTGAAAAACTTTCAAAGCAATGACTAATCACGTTTTAAAAACTTCATCAATGCAAAAAATGCTTCGTTAATATAAAAGACCATTTACCAATCAGGTGGAGCAAAAGATGTCTGCTATCATCAGGACAAGTCACAAGAGCAAACTCGAGTTCAAATATATTGTTCTAGAATAGTGTGTTTTGTCACAAACTCAATTTTTTAACTAAACCTTTACACGCGGCTTGGGTAGGTAGGTAGGTAGTTAATTAACGTCGCACTGGAGCAACACAACGGGCTATTGCGACGGTCCGGGATCAACCCCCGAAGGGGGAGATCGAGGACAGCTCCACGTAATTTTGAACCACGGTCAGATGACGAGGTTCACACCTGAGCTGTGTGTGTGTGGTACCCCGACTCACCTTCAAAAGCTTTCCAAATAGCCAGTTGTGTTGCTCCAGTGCGACGGTAATTAACTACCTACCTACCTCGAAAGCTTTCCTGTTAAATGTCTGTTGACAACTCTGCTTTTTCCACAATCAAACACTGGTGGAAACCATGAGATTTTAATAAGAGGTAAACAAAGAAACCACAACCCGACCCTCAAAGAATAAATTGCTGCTTTTGCTCGCACGGGAAAAACGCAACATTTTCAAACCAAACCTTTATCAGTTCGAACAGAGACAAACGTAAATCTTGTCCCCCACACTTAAAAACCGGCTTCACATGTGGTTGGTTTGAAACTACCCCACCGAGGTGTGTCCTCCAGGATACTGAAAAAAATCCCATCTTGAGTGATACGTCTCATCCTCTAAGTAGTATTTCTTTTCACACCCTACAGAAGACACATGCACAACACAGGACTCATCACTTCCAGACACTTCAAACCTCGGTCATCCCCTCTTTGCTCCCTCCTTATCTCACGAGAAGTGGGGATTTACCCTCTTTCGGGCACGCTCCCCGCTATTTGAGCTCTAAAGCACTCCTCCCTTGAGAAGTGCATAAAGAAAAGGGGGGCAATGTTTGAGCAGCCCTCCGATGAGGATTCGGCTGTTGGGATCGGACTGTTCCTGTGATGGAAATGAAACTCAGGGATTTCTGGGATGATTGAAAATAATTGGAACTTTCATAGGGGAATTAGAGGATTCAGCTATTGGGATCGCGGATTCTGTGACCGTATCTCAGTTGTGAAAATGAAGCACGGATTAAAGCGTAATGCTGGAAGTAAAAAAAGTAGTTGGAACTTTTATCAGATTGGAGGAGTCAGCTATTGGGATTGGATTCTGTGACCGCATCTCAGTTACGAAAATGAAACAAGGATTGAACAAGGATTGCTGTGGAGGTAAAAAGTAGTTGAAACTTTTATCAGAATTGTAGGATTCAACTATTGGGATTGGTTTATGTAAACATTGATGGAAATGAAACTCGCTCGGATTGAAGTCTTGCTGGGATGGTCGAAAATAATTGGAACTTTCATTGGGATTCGATAATTCAGCTATTGCAAATCGGATTCTGTTCCTATCTCAGTGATGGAAATGAAATACACTCATATTTCTGGAATGATTGAAAAAAATGGAACTTTCGTAGAGAAATTCGAAGATTCAGCTATTGGGATCGGATTCTGTGACCGTATCTCAATTATGGAAATGAAGCACACCGATTGAAGAAATGCCTGAGAGGTAAAAAAAAATAGTTGGAATTTTTATCAGAATTGGAGGCTTAAACTATTGGGATCGGTTTCTGTAAATAGTGATGGAAATGAAACAGTGATGAAAAAGAGTTTTGCTAATAATGAGATACTTCGTCTAAACAGCCACCACTAGGGATAAGGGGAGTACCAGTGGCGCACCTACGTAGTGGGCTATGAGGGCTTAAGCCCTATAAATAAATAAACCAAAAATATCTTTATTTAATTCATTGATTAATTCTTTAAAAATCGTGTGCAAAAGTGTTTTGATATTTTCTCCTTACAGTCAACTAATATTTATTCATTGCTTTTACATCATTTAAAAATTGCTAAATTTTTTATTTAATGGGGTTCGATAAAAATAATTGCAAATTTTAATTTTGTTCATTAAAACTTTTTCCCTTCAATGCAGTTTCTATTCGTCTTGGAGTTGTCAATTTAAAACCTGATATCTAGGTAACACACTCTAAACCTGGTCTCTTGGTAACACACTCTAAAAATAGTCTATCGTTAATACACTCCAAAACTAGGTTCTAGGTAACACTCTAAAACTAGTCTCTTGGGAACGCACTCCAAAACTAGTCTCTGGGTAACATAATCCAAATCTAGTCTCTTGGGAACACATTCAAAAACTAGTCTCTTGATAAAGCAATCCAAACTAACTCTAGGTATGACTCTAACACTAGTCTCTTGGGAACACTCCAAAACTATTCTCTTGAGAACACACTCCAAAACTAGTCTCGATAACACACTCCAAAACTAGATTTTAGAGACCAAATTCTAAAATTAGTCTATTTAATACACTCCAAAACTAGTCTCTAAATAACATACTCTAAAACTAGCCTTTAGGTATCAGACTTTAAAACTAGTCTCTAGGTAACACACTCGAAAATTAGTCTCTGAGTAACACATTCTAAAACTTCTCTATATTTCCAATCATATATTCAATTATAACTACTCTAGATTTCAATTATACCACATTTAAAATTTTTTAATTTTAAAATCAGCCCCTAAATAACAAGCTTACTATAAAAAATGTAGTCAACTACAGATTGATATCCTGGGTACATCCCTGGGGAATGCCCATGCGGTTCGAACCCACCCCGAAATATATACACTCAAAAACTAATTTCATCAGCCTAAATCGATTTTATAAAGGAAAAATATAGGTAGATACAATAATATACAAGTTAAACATCCTGTGAGAGAGAAGACGGGACCAACCCCGAAATTAGTTTCATAAGACTTACCTGAAGTTACATTTCGATAGTGAGTATACGTTTCAGCTGCAGCACATTCACGGAAACGCCTTTTCCCTGATAGCTTACACAAAAAATTATTTTAAAATGGTCACTCACCTTTTGAAAACCAAAACTGGACAACGTTGGAGCCACTTGTGCCACTCGGCTTAAAACAAAAATACCTGGAAATCGTATCTGCGGCTCGGTCGAAACCTCTGGATCATTCACTCGCAGTCCCCAACTCTACAACTTGAGTGATACTTGCGCAATGAAGACAGTAAGTAGGTGAGATGCAAGGTATTCCATTTGGTGAGAAAAGGGGACGGAGATCAAGTGGGGGAGTGATTTCCTCTCAGTGGTCCTTTCGAAGACAAGATAAGAGAAATTTATTGTCAACAGTTACGCCTCCGTCTGAACTTAACATTGATCCTTTTATAACGAGTCATCCGATGGTGTTGAAGGGATGCAAAGCAGACCATTTCTCGAAACCGGGTCAAATATTCCAGGGATGATTTCTTCGTGATATGTCTCAAGAACGGTTGGGGTAGGGTAGTTGAATTTACGTCGAACTGGACGCTACACGGGCACACAACGGGCTATTGGCGACGGTCCGGACTCAATCTCGAAGGGAGAGATCCAAGGACAACACCTTGTAATTTTGAACCACGGTCAGATGACGAGGTCAACACCGAACTGGCACCCCGCTTTCCGAAATTCCACACCACACCAACGTGAGGACATTTCAGGCCACGACAGATTTAGCGTACCCAGTCCCCCCGTACACGACGGTATTTGGTTGGGTCGAGTTTCGAACTCATAACCCTCTGGTTGCCAATCCATTACTCTTCCAACCGGGTTACTTGACTATCAGCTTGACAGAAAATGCTTCTTATACCAATAGGTTGAAAGCATCTAAGGGCAGTGAGTACCAATGTTTCAGAAATACTTATTAAAAAGTTGTTCTATTATTTTTCTTGGAAACATATTTTTTATAAAAAAACGTTATATTTAAGCATAATTTTGTTCTTGTCACAGAAGTATTTGTCAGTGCTATGTGAAATTATTACTTTCATATGCACTACATCTTTAGAATACAACTTTCAAAAGTCAATCCTTCCTTTCATGTAGCCCCTATAATCGTATTACTATTCAGAAAACAGGTTGGTTGGTTTGGGTTTTACGGCCAAGGTTCAAAGACGGACAAGCTGTTCCAAGCACAAGACAGTACGACTTAGTAAAAATACATTGAAATAGTTTACATAAAAGTTTACTCGACAACAAAGCACATTTTAAAAATATATTATTTGATATTTATAAAAAGTTTAAACGGCTTGATGAGAAAATGGATAAGATGATGCAGTATAAAAGACGAAAGATAAAGCACTATGCAGAAATTAAAAATTTAATGCTACGTAAAAATTTAAAAAGGTTTGGATGGGGATTTTCCCCGACCAAATCTTGTAGGTTTAAAGTGGATTTATTAAAAAAGTAATGGGCGATGAGAAGATTAAAAAGTGGACAATCAACTGAAATATGGCGAATGGTAAAAGGAAACACACGCCCGTTACACACAGTGGTACTCTCCACTGATAAAAGATGCTTGTGAGTAAAACGTGTGTCCAATACAAACACGAATTAACCCTCCAAGTGATTTCGACGAGATATCTCCTCCATCACGATCTGACCAATTTTGCTAATTAGACCAGTCTTGTTGACGAGATATCTCGTCAAGACATTGCCAATTTTTGATGTTGACGACATCAAGATCTGGTCAGATTTGCTAATGATGAGATACCTCGTCGAGACAACCATTAGAAGGGTTTAAATTACATTGGAGTGTCGTATTCGTAAGGCAGGCCATAATGAAATGACTGGGCGGATGCTGTGGAGTTTATTGTGACTCTGCATGCCACAGTCTTTGTGCCAATCGTTCCACACGATGTCCCGTACAACTTGTCTGAGATCATTGTATAGTATAGAACGGAATATTTAGGGGATGACAGCATTTTTGGCTGCAGTATCCAACAATTCAGACGCGTCCCTTTATCCAACAAAAGCCAGAAAAGAGAGAAGATAGAATGCAGTAAAACTCTTTTCTCCCGTACGTCTTGGAGAGCACAAAACATGGCAATAGGCGCCTTTTTTTATTTCCGTCTTGGAGATCCATAGACAAGAGCCATTCAAAGTTCAGCTTTTTAAAAGTTTTTACGCTGTCAAAAATAGCAATTAAAAATTAATATTGTTAGCAATAAATTATCGACAAATTAATTCGGTAGCTATTAGTATATTTTGACCTTATAATTATTTTTACTTCAGCATCATTTTAAATGTGTAAGTTTTGTTTTCGACAGACTCGAAATCATCTTCATTTGTCTATAAAATCTGGCTTCACCTGTTAGTAGCGTCGCGTAATATTGTTAACAAGGAATACCGATATTGGATCGAAAGCAAAAACAAATCTTATGATCAGTTTTGGACAACCTTATGACTTTAATCCTATCGTCGTTGTTTTTTCCAGCAATGACCAAACAATATAAATCTATTCAGCTGTCCAAAAAGTGCAACTGCACCCACTCTTGACAACTCTGTATGGATGAACCAAATGCTGTCTGACAGCTTGATAGCAGTCTTTTACAAACGGGGAAACAATGAGGGAATGATAATATAATATAATATAATAATATATATATATATATATATATATATATATATATAATATATAATAATATAATATAATAATATAGACCATGCGGAAGGACCCACTGCGCATGTTATCTCGACTGTATTCTAGCCTCACGTAAGTATTCAGAAGTAAGGAAGGAACTGTGCGGAATGTACTCATTGGACATGATAAACACCATCAACCAATCACAAAAGCATTAAAAATTGAAATGATCGGGAGTCCGTATTCCCTTGTTGGCCTCTTGGGGAGAAAATCAAGGACTTTGACCCTCTTGGTGGTTGTCTCGACTGTGGATATCTACACTCATGTCCAAATTTATCTCTACATACCCCAAAATAATGATATTCCATGAAATATCCAATCGATGTTGTTCGCGCCTTGGCGACTCAAGTTTCTTGGCGTCATCGCCTGTGTTTGGCGAGCGCCAATTGGCTCGGAACTGAGCAGTTAAAAAGAGGTAGTGAAAGTTGGCAGTAAGAACTTCTCAAGCGGTAGATAGGCTACTGCTGCTTTTTTGATGCGATTAGGAAATCGCAAGCGTTCCTTTTGGAACCATATTGTCGATCTTGTTAAGTTTGAATAAATTGTTAAGTTAAAATACAGTCCACTTCTTGCTTCTTTGGTGGGCCTCGACATTTGGTCCGTCGAGCCGGAGAACGAAATTAAGCATCTATGGATAGGCTTAACAAGATCAAAACTGCCTTGAAAGGCAAAATAACTCGATTGGAAACCTATATTAAATCCTTTGAAGAAGCTCCAGAATCTAGGGTGGAACTTTCTATAAAATTAGAACTTACAAAGGATATTAAGAAGAAAATCGAAGAACTGCAACTGCGATCTTTTGATTTGCCACCCAGTGAGGACTTCCCTGATGTTGAAGAAGATATTCAACTCATGGATGATCGCCTTGAAAAGATTGAGGTAAGGCTTTCATATCTACTTTCTAAGTTGAAAACGCAACAAAATATTGATTCCTCGACAGTTGATTCGAGTCGAAATGACTGGAAGTCGAGTGTGAAACTGCCAGAAATCCCACTTCCCATATTCTCGGGAAAATATGAGGACTGGAGCATTTTCAAAAGTCAATTTGAAAATGTAATTTCTAATAACGTTCAATTAACAGACGATCAAAAACTGTTCTACCTCCGAGCTTCGTTAAAAGGCGATTGTAAGAACATCGAAACGACAGATGACACTTTTGGATCATTATTTAAAGCTCTGGAAGATAGATATCAAAATAAAAGGGCAATTGTCGATACTCATGTACAAGCCATAATCAATTGCGAAAAACTGCAACATGAGTCCTCAAAAGACTTGCGTAATCTGATAGATTGTGTAAATAAGAATTTACGAGCGCTGAAACTTTTAGATTTCGACCGAAGTAGTTTGTCAGGTATTTTGCTGATAAATATCATTTGTCAGAAATTAGATCGTGAAACTAGGAAACAATTTGAACTGTCATTAACAACGAAAGAAGTACCAGAATTAGACACGCTTTTAAACTTCCTAGAAAAACGAAGTCTCGTGATTGAAAATATAAGTAGAAACATGTTCTCAAAACCAGCAAATTTCAGAAATCCGCTTTCTTCTAACAAGGCTAAAAGCTTAATTATAAAAGATGAAAATTTAAAATGTATTTTATGCAAAGGTCAGCATATGTTAGGCAGGTGTTTGGCATTCAGAGAGTTAAATGTACAAAAAAGATACGAGGTTGTGCGAACTAATAAACTTTGTCTAAATTGTTTGAATAAATCGCACTTGGCGCAGCAATGTAAATCAAAATATTCATGTTCTGACTGTAAAAGGAAACACCACTCGCTCCTCCACCGTGAGCTTCAGATTTCTTCCCCTATGCCTTCCCCAAAAAAGGAAATAGGCGAGACGAGAAACGAATGTTTACGAGATTCGATTTCGTTCAAAGTTGATGACTCAGCTGAGAATGAGAATTCGGCGCCTTCTCAATCACAACCTGTTCAGAGTCTTACTAATGTTATAGAGAAAAAATGTAAAACGCTATTAAGTACTGTAATTATTTTTGTGAAGGATGCACAAGGCATTCGCAGAAAATGCAGGGCAATTTTGGACAACGGTAGCCAAGTAAATTTAGTAACTGCTGATTACGCAAATGCTTTGGGATTAAAGAAGGATAAAATTTACGTACCCGTGTCAGGAATTAATGGGTCAGTCCACACAATTAAACATAAAATTCAAGGGACAATATCGAATAGCAAGGAGACATTTAAGGAAAACCTTGAATTTCTGATCGTTCCGAAAATTACAGATTTAACCCCTTCTTCTAATTTAGATATTTCGGGAATAAATTTACCGTTTGTGGAGTTAGCAGATCCAGAATTTTATAAATCAAGCAAAATCAACATGTTGATAGGTGTTGAACTCTTTTTTGAAATCATAAGGGCTAGAAGAGAGAGGATTAGCGATGAAATTTCGCTTCAGGAATCTGTGTTTGGGTACATAGTGTCTGGTACTTTACCTAGCATTCAATCCGTGCATTGTTTCTTCGCCAGAAATAATGACGTTTTAGAAAACACAATTCGCCGTTTTTGGGAAATAGAGGCAATCGAAGAATCTCCAGTTGTAAAAAATGAAGAAGAGTTGATGTGCGAAGATCATTTTGTAAAAACTCATTTCAGAAACAAAACGGGCAGATATGTGGTTGAGATGCCGTTTAAGGAAGACCCTATATGTTTAGGTGTCTCCAGACACACAGCCTTGAGTCAATTGAACACCCTTTGGAAGCGTCAGCTCCGGAATACTAATCTGTCATCGCTTTATAAGGATTTTTTGAAAGAATATGAAGAATTGGGCCATATGGAGGAAGTTAAAGAAGAGCTTGAACCCAAACTCGCCTATTATATACCGCATCATGCTGTTTATCGCCCAGATAAAAGTACCACAAAATTAAGAGTGGTCTTTAACGCCTCATCTGTGTCTTCAACTGGGAAATCATTAAATTCTTTGCAAATGAACGGAGGTGTAATACAAGAGGACTTGGTTTCGATTGTAATACGATTTCGGAAACATCAAATCGCCTTTACATCTGACATTAAAAAGATGTATAGAATGATAGAAATTAATCCAGACCAAAGGGACCTGCAAAGAATCCTTTGGAAAAATGGGGCAGATGATCTAGTTAAAACCTACAGATTAAAAACGGTTACTTATGGAACAGTTAGTGCACCATTTCTTGCCACTAGGACATTGAAACAACTAATTTTAGATGAAGAAAAACGTTTTCCCTTGGCTGCATTAGCATCTCTAACAGACTTTTACGTTGATGATATTTTGTCAGGAGCTGATGATATATCTTCTGCTCTTGAACTTCAAACTCAGTTAATCGGAATGTTGCAGTCAGGTGGTATGCAGCTTCACAAGTGGTGCTCTAACGATAGGATTCTTCTGCAGCAAGTACCATATGAGGATCAAGATTATCATTTTGACAAGTCAGAAAGGGACACAATTAAGACATTAGGATTGAGCTGGGACCCCAAAAATGATCAGTTCCGTTTTTCTGTGTCTGAGTCAACCAGCACCATGACGAAGTACACCAAACGCCTTGTCCTGTCAGAAATCGCAAGAATCTTTGACCCACTTGGATTACTGGGTCCAGTAATTACAAGGGCGAAGATATTCATGCAAGGACTTTGGTTGCTGGCTGTGGACTGGGACCAAGAACTTCCTAAGAAGGAATCTGAAGAATGGAGAAAATTTGCTTCAAAGTTACGAGCAATTGAAGACGTTAGAATCGGTCGATGTGTCCTACCGGAGATAGTTAGTCAGTTAGAATTTCATGGATTCTCGGATTCATCTAAAGATGCGTATGGTGCAGTTGTCTATTTGAAATGCACAACTTCATCGGGTCAAATTGTGATTAACCTTGTGACTAGTAAATCAAGAGTAGCACCTATTAAAACCATCACTATTCCGCGTTTGGAGCTGTGTGCTGCAGAATTGCTGTCCAGGCTTATAACCAAGGTGATGAAATCTATAAAACTAGATGTTCAAGGAGTCTACTTGTGGTCTGATTCCACCATCGTTTTGGCATGGATCCGAACTTCCCCGCATTTGTTAAAGACCTTTGTTGCTAACAGAGTAACAAGAATCCAACAGCTGACTACGGATTTCCTGTGGCAACATGTGAAGTCGGAAGACAACCCAGCTGATCTGGTGTCAAGAGGTCTGAGCCCTGAAAAGATAGCCGACTGTCAACTTTGGTGGTGTGGTCCTGAATTTCTTCATGCAGAGATTCCCAATTCCAGAGAAAGTGCGTGCCCTCCTGATGATGATGACTACTTGATGGAACTAAAGGAAGGAAACCTCGCAACATTGACTTTCACCATTAATATTGACTTTGTGGACAGCATTCTTGGAATTACTAATAATTTTCTAAGACTGAAACGAATTGTTAGTTTTATTTTCAGATTCGTCAATAATTGCAGAAACCTCCTGCTAAGGTCTGAGGGACCATTAACATCAAGGGAATTAGAAACGGCAGAAATTTACCTGGTAAAACAAGTTCAGGTAAGGGAATTCAGTAGAGAAATTTCGAATTTGACGAAAAAGTTGCCTGTGCCTCCAAATAGTAAGTTAAAGTTTATGAATCCCTTTTTGGACACAAATTCTTTGCTAAGAGTTGGAGGTCGTATTTCTAATTCTAACTTAAGCTTTAATGAAAAACATCCAATAATTTTGCCTGGTAATAGTAAATTAACTCTAATTATATTTGAGTACTTTCATAAAACTACTTTACATTCTGGACCACAAACCCTTTTGCATACTATTCGGCAGAGGTTTTGGCCACTTTGCGGTAGGAATATAGCTAGAAAAGTATATCATTCTTGTATTAAATGTTTTAGGCAAAGACCAAGGATTTCAGAACAATTAATGAGTAACCTTCCAGCAGAAAGAGTGAATCAAACTTCACCTTTTAACGTTTCAGGTGTTGACTTTTGTGGTCCTTTTCAAATTAAGGTTTCTAACCAACGGAGGGGAACACTTAGAAAAATTTATGTTGCCATATTTATTTGTTTTGTTACGAAGGCAATACACATCGAGATTGTTAGTGATTTAACATCTCAGGCTTTTATAGCATGCCTCAAAAGATTCTTTGCTAGAAGAGGAAAGAGTTCCACGATTTACACGGATAACGCTACAAATTTCGTGGGAGCTGCTGCAGAATTGAAAAAGCTATTTAAAATTGTTTCTAATCCTGATAAACTAATAGCTAATTATTTTTCTTCAGAACAAATTACGTGGAAATTTATTCCTCCTAGATCTCCTAACTTTGGAGGACTATGGGAGTCGGGCGTAAAGTCATTTAAATATTATTTGAGACGTACGGTTGGGACTGCAAATTTAACATACGAAGAATTTCTCACAGTTACGAACCAAATCGAAGGAATATTAAATTCCAGACCCATCTCTCCCATGTCCTCTGACGTTAGCGATTATGAAGCTTTAACACCCGGTCACTTTTTGATTGGGCGTCCCATAAATGCGATTCCTGAGCCTGAATTATTACATCTTGCTGATAACAGATTGTCTCGCTGGCAATTAACTGCTAAATTTGTTCAGATTATTTGGAAAAGATGGCAGCGAGACTATTTAACTAATCTTCAGCAAAGAACAAAGTGGTTAGTGGAAAAACATAATGTTCAGGTGGGAGAACTCGTGTTAATAAAAGAGGATAACATTCCTCCTGGCAAATGGCTCATGGGTCGCATAGAGAACACTCTCTTTGGTTCTGATGGTAAGGTCAGAGTAGTGTTGATTAAAACTCATAATGGAATTATAAAAAGATCTATTTCCAGTATTTGTGTTTTACCCATGATAAAATGAATGTTTAAAATATGTACGGATATTTGGTATTAATGTTTAATTATAATTGTTTTTTTTTATTAATGTGTTTCAATTGGATCTGATCGATCTTATATTAATGTGATTGTGTTAAGTATTTCTTATTTTGCTATTGATTTCAATTGTGTTATTTAATTGTTTTATTAATTGCAAAATTGTGTTTATAAGTGTATAAGGTGCAAGTTTTGTTACTAAGAATTGATGTTACTATTTTGAAATGTTCTATTTCAACGCCGGCCGGGATGTTCGCGCCTTGGCGACTCAAGTTTCTTGGCGTCATCGCCTGTGTTTGGCGAGCGCCAATTGGCTCGGAACTGAGCAGTTAAAAAGAGGTAGTGAAAGTTGGCAGTAAGAACTTCTCAAGCGGTAGATAGGCTACTGCTGCTTTTTTGATGCGATTAGGAAATCGCAAGCGTTCCTTTTGGAACCATATTGTCGATCTTGTTAAGTTTGAATAAATTGTTAAGTTAAAATACAGTCCACTTCTTGCTTCTTTGGTGGGCCTCGACAGATGTAATCTATTTTTGCAGGGAATGTGTGAAAGACAAGCCTAATTAGCATTATTCAATCAAAAGTGATCAAACGGTTTCTGATATGCAAATCAAAGCGTTACGTCATCCGACGGTGAATCAAGCGCTTTGCGCAAAGTGAATACCTGAGTGAATTTCTGCAATGCAGCGTTTGATTTCAGTGTATAAAGACTCAAAACGGTTTGTTATGGCTCCGAAGTATCATTTGGAAGAATCTGTGAAGTGGCGAATTATTGGCCGTTTAGAAGCAGGACAGACAATCATGGAAGCAGCAAGATGTGTGAATATTTCAAGACAGACAGTCTCTACGCTATGGAAACGAATTCAGAACTCTGGAACTGTTGTAAGGAGGCCTGGCCAAAGTCGTAAACGAATAACAACTGCTTCTCAAGATCGATATCTGGCAATAACTGCCCGTCGTAACAGGAAGTCTACTGCTCAGCAGAGGTTGCAGCCGCCACTGAACTGTTGTATCATGGTGAACTGTATACAGAAGGCTTAATGAAAAAGGCCTTTATGCCAGAAAGCCAAGGGTATGTGTTTCACTGTCTTCACAGCAAAAGAGGGATCGCTTTAATTGGTGCAAAGAACATCAGAACTGGAGTGAACACCAATGAACCCATGTTCTATTTACTGATGAGTCGATGTTTAATTTAACATCTGATTTTAAACGTGTTTACATCTGGAGGGAGCCAGGAACGCGAAATCTTCTTTTGAATATTATGGAACGTGACCGTTTTGGTAGTGCAGGTGTGATGGCATGGGGAGGAATAATGATCGATGGACGTACGCCCCTACAGCTGATCTATGACCGGCCAGAGATATCGGGATGAGGTCTTACAACCTTATGCAAGACTTTTCAGAGGTGCATATGGATCTGACTTTTTATTTATGGACGATAATGCTCGCTCACATCGAGCAAACCTCGTTGACGAATTCCTTGAAAGTGAAGCCATTGAGCGAATACCGTGGCCAGCAAAATCTCCTGATCTGAACCCGATAGAGAACTTATGGGACTATCATGGAAAAGCAGTTGCATGGAGACATCCTCCTCCTAAATATATAAATGCCCTGAAGACCGCATTGCTGGAGGAGTGGAACTTAATTCCCCAAACTGTGGTTAACAACATTATTGCCAGCATTAAAACACGTTGTGATATGTGTGTACACGTCAGGGGAGATCACATTCCATATTAAATTCATAAGCCTTAATTTTTTTTTCTGAATTGTTCTTTTTCCCTGAACTCTCCTTGTCACATATTATTCCCATTTTTATTGTTTCATACTACAGTTTTATATCATATGCAGTGCTCTTAAATATTTTCATTTGTATTTATGTGTTATGATGTTATGTATCATTTCACACAAATTTATAAAATTATAGTTGACAGTTTCTGAGAAATCCGTGATTTTATGATTTTATGCATGTTAAGAGATAATTTTGGATATGAGTGTATTAGCAAATCTAACCAGATCTTGATGGACGAGATATCTCATCATTAGCAAATCTAACCAGATCTTGATGGACGAGATATCTCGTCATTAGCAAATCTAACCAGATCTTGATGGACGAGATATCTCGTCATTAGACCAGATCTTGATCTCGTCATCATAAAAAATCTTCACCATCTCAATGACGATATGTCTCGTCATTTGTAAATTTGGTTAGATCATGATGGACCAAATATCTCGTCGAAACCATTTGGAGGGTTAAAATAAAAATGACGTCACAATCAGATTTGCGTTATAAAAATCAGTTTTTGCTTCGATTTTTATTTTTCCGTGACCTATTAGTTTCATCGGGAGAAGATTTCTGTCTATTTTTTATTGTGCTTTGCCTTTCTTTAATATTTTGTTCTGTGCTTTGTTTACTTATTAGTTTTTGTACTGTGCTTTGCCTTTCTGTTATTTTTTGTATTTTGTTTTGCCTTTCCTTTGTTTTTCTATTAGTTTTTGAAATGTGCATTGCCTTTCCGTTATTTTTCGTGCAGAGCTTTGCATTCTCGTCTTTTTTGTGCTGTGCTTTGCATTACTTTTTTCCCCCACTGCTTTCGCCTATATAACAGTGTGGATAAAAAAAATATTTTTTTTTAATCCCACAAAGTGTTACCCCTTAAAAACGCAAACATCGCACCATTTCACTCGCCAAGGTATTTCCCTCAATCACTTTCATCCTTGAGTTCTAAAAAGCTTGTTCACATAATTGGTCTCGATCGCTTTACAATTTCCGGTCGCGTCTCAGGTTATTTCCAAAACTCTCTGCAACAGTTCAGTCGCGCTGAGCACATTTCCCATACCGGTTCGCCAAAACCACTCTTCCTCCGTGGATCTTTGAACCTGCCCAATATATCTTCGCCTCTCCGGCGAAAGAAATACACAAACACCACCGCCGAAAAAAAAATCCCTCTTTCTCAAAAAGTACAAAAAAACGAAAGGCTCCAGTCGCCAGAAAGCTCCCCCTCAACCGCACAGCTCTCCAAAAAGCCGGTCCCTGGAATTTTGACGGTTTCTTATATAGAGTCATCAGCGCGGTGTGGCAGGTGGGCGGTTCCGAGATTTAGCTCTAAGCAAGCCATGACACAGGCAAAGCGGCATTAGCCCGCCCAGCGGAGTTCGCCCGCTGACTCAACTGAATGGAGCCATCAAAGGGAACCCTCAAAAGGTACCCCGAGGAACCCCACCGCGCGATCCCTCCAGCGGAGTAATGATTGGGGGGTTTCGGCGACAGACAAAGAAAGCGTAGCATAAAAATTGTGGGCGGAGGAGCCACGTTCTGTCAAAATTCGCGCTGTAACTTCGCGTGCGGTGATCCGTCGCGCACGGAGTTCAGTGGGACGTGCAGCCAGTGTGAATGGAGATCCGGAAAATAAGCTTGCCTAAGAAACTACCGTGTCAAAAGTGGACGTAAAGCGAGCTTTTTCTCCGTAAAATTGACTCTACATCCTATTGGCATGGCTCCAAGTCCTCGGCGAGTACTCCTCCCATTCGAAGGTCTATGTTCAAAAGGGACACCGAAAGGAGAAGATTGTGTTGCACAAATCTCTTACACATTTGAAGTGTGTAGTAATTAATACTTATGACATTAGAATTTGGTTTCGTTTCTCGCTCTACGGTAAATTTTGCTATACGAGGGAAAATTAGATAAAAAAGGATCGTTGGTTTTTTTTGTATGCGAAGGAAAATTAGATAAGAATGCCGGTTGTTTTTGCTACACCAGGGAAAATTAGATAAGAAGGACTTGTTTTTGCTATGAGAGGGAAAATTAGATCAGAAGGACGGTTGTTTTTGCTATGAGAGGGAAAATTAGATAAGAAGGACTTGTTTTTGCTATGAGAGGGAAAATTAGATCAGAAGGACGGTTGTTTTTGCTATGAGAGGGAAAATTAGATTAGGACGGTGGTTTTTGCTATGAGGGAGAATTAGGAACAGAAGGACGGTTGTTGTTTGGCTATACGAGGGCAAATTAAATAAGAATGACGGTTGTTACTGGCTATACACGAGGGCAAATTAGGTAAGAATGATGGTTATTTTTGCTATACGATGGAAAATTAGACAAGAATGACGGTTCTTTTTGCTAAACGAGGGCAAATTAGATACTAACGAATCTCTTGAATTATCCGATCCCATCCGAAGATAAATGTCCAAATTAAGCCGAAAGAGGGAGATTGTTGCCCAAATTTCGTACACATTTGAAGTGGGCAGTAATTAATACTCCTGACAGGTTGGGACATTGGAATTTGGTTTGGATCCTGGTTCTAAGTTTATCGTTCGGTGCAAAAAGCTCCAGCAGTGATAACAAGTTGGCGAATATAGGGCGCGGAGTTGCGTCCTACTTTGGAGCCTTATTAAGGGGTTCGGTATTTCCGACCCCTTCCTCCTTATGAGGATGTTCTGCAGTTTATTCAACTCACTTAACACTTTAAATCTCGACTGTAAATTAGTATATGCTCTGGTGTGGCTTATATTGGGTACACCGCAACAATTTAAGACCAGTTGTCAAGTCCAGACACACCACAATAAACCATACTCAGGTAGCTTGGATAAATAATATTATAAATAAATATTAAGTGTGAAGTGCCTACTGGATGCACCATAATAAACTACATTTAAGTAATTTAGATACATAATATTAAAAATAATTAATAAGTGCGGAGTGCCTCTGGACACACCACAATAAAACAAAACAACAACAAAAATACAATAAAATCTTATTTACCAGAGAGTATATCAGTAGCTCATCGTTGTCGGGAGCTGCCTTAAAGCCTGGAACTGGAGAAATCCTTCAACTCACCTTTTGCCAAGACAATTGAACCCTCGTGGGACGGGACTCCAAGCTCCCTCTTCCCATCTCTTCAGCGTAGTCCTCAGCTTGTGCCGTCTGTTTTGTTTTGATGGCTCTTGTGGCCTTATTAATTGTTCGGGTACCGCATATGGTCTTTACCTGCGTAGTCTGTAAATACTAAATGCTAGCCCATGTTGTGGCCTATGTATTATGTAATCTTATTAGGACTTAATAAAAGGCCGCGCGCGTGGGCCCTGCTGGGGTGGGCGTGTGTCCTCTCTGTCCGGTGGGTCGTTTGCCCGCTGGGCCTCCGGTGCTGGAAATGACCCTTCCCCGCCCCCCAACTATAAGGCTTTAAACCTATGGGTGTGTCGGGGGGTTCGGGGGTCGTCAAGTCAACAAGTTGGCTAGGGTAAACCATCCCCACGATTGCCTTCTCCTTACGAGCTTTCACACATTTTCCGAAATCGACTGGCCCAAGGTCGTCGTCGGAGTCATACTATATGGCTCCGGTAAAAATCTCTGCTATCACGTGTAAACAAAACCACGCAGGGCATTCATGCTTTTCGTGTGGCAGCCCTTATCATAACGAGCTTTTGCACCTTTTCAATACGATTATCTTCTGACCCGAGATCGACTGCTTTCTCGTTGGAGTCGCACTATACTATCTATACACGCAATTTCGTTACGCGATACATTGCATTCTCCACTGTTATGTTGGTGGTTAAGGGGTCCAAAGCAGTTTGAAATTCTGTTGGAAATTGCAGGCTCCCATAGAAACCAAACAAATACATCAGTACCTCGATAGAAAAAGATCAACCCCCGCTGATTTTGAGGTAAAATCCACAAAACACTTCAACATAATAAAAGATAAAAATGTCCTCCTATCAATACATTATTAACCCTCCAACTGGTTCCGACGTCTCGTCCATCAAGATCTGAGCAATTTTGCTTATGACGAGATATCTCGTCATCAAGATATTGCCGACTTTTTAATGATAACGAGATCAAAATCTGGTCAGTTTTATTCTAATGACGAGATATCTCGTCCATCAAGATTTGGTCAGCTGGCTGATGGATGTCTCGATGAGATATCTCGTTTTACTTAGCTTTGCTAATAACGAGATGCGTCACCGAAACAAACACCAGGAGAGTTAAAGAATCAAAGCATTGGTCGGTGTCTTTGTAAAATATATAAAATAAAGAAATAAAAATTACCAAAATTTTCCAAAATGGTAGGTAGGCAGTTAATTAACCTCGCACTGGAGCAACACAACGGACTATTGGCAACGTTCCAACAGAAGGGAGAGTTGCTGTAGACGAAACCTGCTCTATCATTTGTCGAAAATTATTAATCTGGACAGAAGCGAAAAGAAATTACAATCAGAAGCATTTCCTTTGCTCTTCCGATTGAAACATTTGCTTATTGTTTAGACTTCGCAAGACAAAGAGCCGGGGAAGATAAATTAGAGGACCTAAGTGTCTTAATTCTAGGGTAAGCGATCAGCGCGCCGGTCTGGAATAATGGCATGAATTTAATTGTGTGAATGTGTAATCTTCGTAGAGGTTTTTCGTGTCTCAAAAAGTAAGTTTCTGCAATTATCTACGCGTAGAAGGCGATAGGTCGAGATGTCTCCATTTTTACCGGTTTTAAAGGTCGAGTAAAGGTTAGAGGGAGTACAATAAAATGAAATTTGAGTAGTAAGATAGTCGTAATTGTTGTAATTCGCTGTTATTTGCTCGAATTACAATGAAATGCAAGCAAAGGAGTTTGAATGGGAAAGGGAGTATTTCTTTTTTGAAAGTTCAAAGAGTCCGAATACATAAAAGAGTGATTTTTGACGGTTTTCGACAGTGGAGAAGCAGTAGTTAATTTTTAGTTTTAAACATAATAGCTCACGGCATTTGTTTGATAATTGAATTAATTCAATTCTGTTGGTTGGGCCGTGGTAGCAGGGTTGGAAAAGTAACGGACTAGAAAACGGAGGGTTGCGAGTTCGAATCCAACCAAAGACCGTCGTGTACAAAGGGGACTGATGCACGTTAAATCTGTCCTGGCCTCAAATGTCCTCACGTTGGAGTGGTGTGGAAGTTTGGGGAGTGGAGTGCCAGCTCAGGTGATGACCTCGTCATCTGACCGTGGTTCAAAATTACGAGGCGTTGTCCTTGGATCTTTCTCTACGGGATTGATCTAGGACCGTCGCCAATAGCCCGTTGTGTTGCTCCAGTGGGATGTTAATTAAATACCTACTTAAATACCTACCAACTTGTTGGTTGGGTTGGGTTCAGGGCCAGGGGTGCACCAACAGAGGGGTTATGGGGGCTTAACCCCTCCCAGACCCGGAAAAGGATCTTTACTTAATAAGGTAGATAGCTATTTTAATTAACGTCGCAATGGAGCAAGCCAACGGGCTATTGGCGACGGTCCGGAATCAATCCCAAAGGGAAAGATCCGAGGACGACACCACGTAATTTCGAACCATGGTCAGATGACGAGGCAACACCTGAGCTGGCACTCCACTCTCCAAACTTCCACACCAAGCCAACGTGAGGACGTTTGAAGCCACGGCAGATTTAACGTGCACCATCCCCCATGTACACGACGGTTGAATTCTAATTTGCAACCCTTCAGTTGCTAATCCGTTACTCTTCCAACTGGGCTACCGCGTCCCCTTTATTTAATAAATTGGTTTCTAAACATATTGTGTGATGAAGTTTTCTCTTGACATTTTCTTTCTGTGTTTCAGTCAGTCTACAATCATTCATCCATTTTCATACGACAGA
The DNA here is from genome assembly GCA_933210815.1 of Meta bourneti. NCBI lineage: Eukaryota > Metazoa > Arthropoda > Arachnida > Araneae > Tetragnathidae > Meta > Meta bourneti. The sequence goes on along the minus strand of OW119934.1, from coordinate 74,782,821 downwards.
TATTTATCCATGAGTGCTCCGGGGCCGCGGTAGCCCGGTTGGAAGAGTAACGGATTAGCAACGGAGGGTTGAGAGTTCGATACTAGATCCAACACAAGACCGTCGTGTATGTGGGGGCTGGTGCACGTTCAATCGTTCGTGCACCAGCCAATGTCCTCACGTTGGCGTGGTGAGGAAGTTTGGAGAGTGGGGCACCAGCTCAGGTGTTGACCTCGTCATCTGACCGTGGCTCAAAATTGCATGGTGTTGTCCTCGATCTTTCCCATGGGGACTGATCCCGGACAGTCACCAATAGCCCGTTGTGTTGCTCCAGTGAGGCGTTAATTAATTACCATTACAACCATGAATTTTCCACATCTTATTTACAGCCAGGGGTTGTAGAAAACAATATAAACACTTCTAAATAAGGACTCGGTCCGTATTGTCATTTCAATAACATCTTCTTTTAGTTAGTCTCCTCATGGGTAAGTAGCACAAGCTAAGGCAGCTCCATCTTGGAAGATAGAAAAACAAATTTCGAAATCACCTTATTAAAGGTTCGCGCATTACCTTTTATTCCTCACTTCCACAGTAATAATGGGGACGTGTGGCTCAGTGGGGATGTCCACTGCGCTAGCAACCTTCGAGTTGTAGGCGGCGCAGGTTCGATTCCTGTCAGGTGCATTCCTCTCTGGGTGTATTTCTCTCTTATGTGTCTGTAAAACTTTCATTGTCTGTGTGCCTATTACTTGATATGTGTCTTGTGTCTGGCGCAGCATGGCCAAATATGGCTCTAGCGCCATAAAACTCCAACCAACCAGAGTAATAACGGTGATTCATCATCACTGTGTAACACTGTGTATCACTGTAACGAAATTCGCATAATGCAACAAAAAATGAATTAAATGAAGAATCAAACATGGCGGGGTGGTTTTTATTATGATGAAATTATTGCTTGAAATAATTTAAATTGGTTTTCATAATAACTCGTTTCTCAAACACATACCGATACTCACTACAGAGATACACTGTCTTAAGAATAAAACGTTGTAAATTGCAAGTTACAACTGATGGTCAAACACAAGACGACAGGCTGTAACAAGATAGTGTTAACAAGTATGTATCTGAGAGCATTTTCGAGACTTCCCCTTTGTAAACCACGTACTTAAGGCACTCGGTGAAGTAGGTGATCCTGTTCACTACCTGCTGGACTGCGGTCTTACGACGCACCTCAGAGAAGGACTTGAATTTATAAGAGTGGCATTAAGCATCAAAAATTCACTAAACGGAATCTCAGTTTACACATTACGGCCTTTCTCTTGGCAAAAAAAATCGGCAGAAGATTGGGGCCCCTCCGAAATTATTTTCTGAATACGAGCCTGGTAGTTTGATGTTAATACGCTGTGTATCACTGTAACGAAATTCGCATAATGCAACAAAAAATGAATTAAATGAAGAATCAAACATGGCGGGGAGGTTTTTATTATGATGAAATTATTGCTTGAAATAATAATTGATGATAATAATAGTTTGATGATAATAGATTATTGCACCATAAGGTGTCAAGTAACAGCATGTACCAAGGAGATTGAGTATAATAGCGGTAGATGAAACCAATAACCCAAGTGTTGTTCCTTATATCATATTCATGTGCTAAGATAGGTACTTGAATTAACGTCGCACTGGAGCAACACAACAGGCTATATTGGCGAAAGTTCGGGATCAATCCCGAAGGGAAAAATCCGTTGACAACACCTTGTCATTTTGAATCACGGTCAGTTGTCGGGGTCAACACCCGACCTGGCACCCCACACTCCAAACATCCGCACCACGCCAACGTGAAGACAGTTGAGACCACGACATATTGAACGTGCACCAGCTCCCACGTATATAAAAGATACTTTTCCAACCGAGTTACTACAGCCCATTCACATGCATGCCAAAACTTTAACTTCTAAAATGCACTTTCGGATCTTTCCTTCAGGGTTTGATCCCGGACCAATAGCCCGTTGTGTTGCTCCAGTGGAACGTCAATTAAAATACCTTCCTACTTACCTAAAATGGACGTAGATGTCTGAAAACAGTCAAAAATCATTTAACGTAGTGTTCATTTACATATTACTCCCTTTTAATTGGTATGGTTGGTTGGTAAGGTTTAATGGCGCAAGGTCCATATTTCAACCATGCTGCGCCAAACACATAACAGACAACATCAAGTAATGAACATATACACACAAGGAAAGCTTTACTAACACAAGAGAGAAATACACCAGTTAGGAATCGAACCCGCGCCCCCTACGACTTGTAGGATTCGATTGTAATAGAAAACCAGAAGATTTGGGCCCCTCCGAAATTATTTTCTGCAAAAAGAAAAAAGATCAAAACCGAATAACTTCCCAAGCATTGTTGCTCATATATTCATGTACAAAGACTTGAACTCGAAAAATATGAACACTAAAGCCGACCTTTCAGACATAATTTCAGACATAACATGTCCAATGTCGGTCACGACGCTTGGAAAAATTCCTCGAGAAATATCTGAAAGAGGTTTTCTGTGAAAGGGCAATAAACCTGAGGCGGCTTCGCATTTATCCGAGCTTCCAAGCCTACAAAAAGCAGAGAAAATTGTAAACAAAGTCTGTTTTCGATGTCTAGCTCTTGACTCTTTCAGCGTCTGTAATTGAGCTACCAAAGTGCGTAGACCAGGCTGTGTAGAAAAAGGGAGCTTTTGGAAAGCGCAATCATGGTTTTCCATAACAGCTGCTTGCGAGTGTTGGAAAACCACAAAAAACTGGTCATTTTGAACAGGTTCGCTGGCCTTTTCTGGGTTTTCTGTGCATTCCTCTCAAAAAGCAAAGAATGAGACTTGAGGACTGAAATTTATGTGAAAGTCTTAGGGCTCCTGGTTGAAAAAATTGGTCAATAGCACTTCGAAAAGATTTATTACGATGGAAACCATTAAGTGTTAACAATAACAATTGAAACGATTAAATTTTCTCCTCAAAGGAGTGAAGACTGAATTTCATATGAACGTGTTGGGGCTCCTGGTTGAAAAAATTGGTCAATACCATTAATTGTTAACAATAACAATTGAAACGATTAAATTTTTCCCCTCAAGCAAAATGAGGCTTGAGAACTTAAAATTATGAGAAAGTGCTGGGGCTCGTGATTGGAGAAATTGTTCAATAGACACTAGGAAAAGATTTAGTACGATGGAAACCATATATTGTTAACGATAACAATTAAATTTTGTCTCTAAAAGCAGCAAAGAATGAGGCTTGCGAACTGAAGTTTATGTGAAAATGCTGGGGCTCATGGTTGAAGAAATTGTTCAATAGCACTAGGAAAAGATTTAGTACGATGGAAACTATATATAGTTAACAATAACAATGAAACGATTGAATTTTATCTCTTAAAGAAGCAAAGAATGAGGCTTGAGAACTGAAGTTTATGTAAAAATGCTGGGGCTCATGGTTGAAGAAATTGTTCAATAGCATTACGAAAAGATTTATTACAATGGAAACCATTAATTGTTAACAGTAACAATTGAACCAATTGAATTTTTTCTTCGTCTCTCTCAAGAAAACGAAGAATGAGGTTTGAGAACTGAAATGTACGTGAAACTTCTTTATGTAGTATGTAGTGCCGGGGCTCCTAGTCAATAGCACTACGAAAAGATTTATTATGATGGAAACATTAACTGTAAATAATAATAACATTTACGATGGAAACCATTAATTGTAAACAATAACAATTAAATAATTAAAATCTCTCAGAAAAACAAATCACGCTGGCGGAACTTTCGCATCCCATCCGAAATAGAGATGCATGTAGAACTGCCATTAACTGGAACAGAGAAAGGCCGTCTGAAGAGGAAACTATTCACTTCATGTTAAAGATTGGTAGCAAAGTTGGTTCGGTTGACACATCAGTCACCATGGCAACCTGACTGAAAAGTGTAGACTCAGAGGATTTTTCGTCTTGGCTCTCCACTCCACCGTTGTGCTTCTTAGGACTTGTGTCTCGTATTGGCTGATATGCGAATTGATATTTAGTCAATATTTTAAGTACTGTGCGGGATTGAATAACCGTGAAACAAATACAAAGTAAATACCGAAAACATTTTATAGTTATCATTTACAGTAAAACATAGCACCTCAAATTTTTTCAAGCCGATTCTATTTTAAAAATACACTGTGAGCGAGAAGAGGGTAGAGATTGAGAGAAGATAGAGGAAAGAGATTGAGAGAGAAGAGAAGGGAAGAGATTGAGAGGGAAGAGAGGGGAAGAGATTGAGAGAGAAGAGAGGCGGCAAGAGATTGAAAGAGAGGAGAAATAGGAAAGAGGAATGAGAGAGATGGAAGAGGGTAGAGATTAAGAGAGAAGAAATAGGGAAGATGAATGAGAGAAATGGAAGAGTGAAAAGATTGGGGAGAGAGAGAGGGTAATAGTGAATAGATTGAGAAAGGGGAATATTAAAGAGATTGACAGAGAGAAGAGAGAGGAAAGAGATTGAGAGAGGAAAACGTGAAACGGTTGAGAAGCAGATTGAGAGTTAAGAGTGCAAAGATTGAGAAAGAGAGATTGAGAGACTACTCTATGAGAATACTGGTCTTTTGTATAGCCTATTATGAGCAAGAACGTGTAATATATGGACAGGAAATGCTATTTATTATTTGATGATTTGGTCAGTTGACGAGGCAAACACCTAAGCTGGCACCCAACTCTCCAAGCTTCCACACTACGCCAACGTGAAGACATTTGAGGCCACTACAGATTTAACGTGCACCAGCACTCACGTAAACGACGGTTTTTGGTTGGATCGAATTTCGAACTCGCAACCCTCCAGTTGCAATCCGCTACTCTTTCATCCGAGTTACCGCGGCCCTAAGAATTGTAAGAAACTTCATTCAAACTTTAAAGTTGGGGGCTAGTAAAAATGTTCACATATTTGCTGTCTTCTGTAACTTAGTGTACCCTGTAACGCTTGCGGGCATGTATCTCTGTGAATGTGGTTTTATTTTGGGTTCAATATCACCCCTTAAATTGTGCACTGGAAGTTTTGAAACACCCTGCATATTTTCATGCAGTGGAAATTTATTTGTGGCTTGTGGTTGTTTTTTCGGTTTTGTTCTGAATTCTTTATTATAACTGTAGAATTTTCTTTTGAAAATAATTTCCAGTGAGTTTTGGAAATTTAGATCTTAGTGGAACTTTAGATAATTGATTTAAAACAGGGAAAACGGAAATTCAACTAGGGCTGATCCAACATCAATAACCACAGAACCTTTTATTCAAATATAATTTTACCCTTTTAGACAATTATTAAGAAAGAAAAAATAATTATCTGGCATTCTGTAAGTATAGAATTGAAAATTATCAGATAAATATAGTGAATACTTCACACACACAAGTATCAATAGGTAGTTAATTAACGTAGCACTGGAGCAACGCAACACAAGTATCAATAGATAAGCGGACAAAATATTTGTGTTTCAGTTAATTTTTTGTAGCGATTGTAGTGATTGGAATAAAGGTACTAAGAAAAATGTCACCTTCGTGTAGTGATCTCAGTGAATTTATCCACTGCGCTAGCAACCATGGAGTTGTAGCCAGGCGGTGTTACAGCAATCGAACCTCCAACCATGGAGTTGTAGGTTCGATTGCTGTAACTTACCCCTGGTATATTACTTATATATTAGCAAATCTTTCCTTGTATGTATGTCCATTATTTGATGTTGACTATATTGAATTAGGCGCAGATTGGTTACCCCTTTCGCCATAAATTCAACCAACCTTCGTTTGATGCAAAAGGATGTAAGTACACTAACATTACTTTGTTTTCAAATAAAACCTCAGCATCGCGCCGTGGCTCAGTGGGTTCGCCCACTAAGCTGCATGCAACATGCGAGTTGTTCTGCATCATTAAAAGCTTTCCTTTAGTGTAAATTCATTTACTTGACGCTGTTTGTTGCATCTTGGCCAAATATGGCTCTTCCATCATAATATTAAACTCAACCAACCAACCAGACAGTTGTAGGCAGCGCAAGTTCGATTCCTCATGAGAGTGTTTCTCTTCAGAATCAGTAAAACTTCTCCTGTGTGTATAACCATTTACTTGACCTTGTTTGGCTAGCTTGATCAAATATGGCCCTTGCAGTATTAAACCCAAACCAACCAAGTAAAACCTCCTTTTAGTCATTGGTTTGCTGTGGTTATAAAGAAAGCTACGTCAGATTTACTCGCCAATGAATCATACTTCCTATACTGGAAAGTTTTCATCTTTTAATTGCAATGGCGTCTAATTTTAACTTTTATAATCTGTACGGCGGATTGACTTGAAAAGCACATTTCCAACTCCTGTTAAGTTTATTGTATATCAACACAAATAATCAATACGCAAGAAAGAATGAAATAGACTATTAATTAAACTCAACGAAAAAATTACAATAAATTATACGAACGATCCAGAGATAATAGGAGCTCCAGTCTCTGATGTCAAGATAAGTTCAACATTTTCAAAAATATTTCATTCTCCACAGTAAAGTAATCTTTTGGTATTAATTTTGCAATATTTGTTTCTCAAAACAACTTGTCATTCATTTTATGAAAATTTACTTATACGAGGGTCGTTTGATAAGTTAAGTAAATTTTTAAATTTTTATGAGATGGCAGCACAATTAGTTTGGTGACGTCGAGGCAGGCAGGTGTCACTTCGAATTAGCTCAGGCCAAATTTCAGTCAGATGAGACACTTTGGGTACTAGTCGTTTGAAGCGAGCATTGTAGTAGCTGCCACGAAAATGGAAAAAAAGTTAGTTCTGTGCAGTGATAAAACATTTTTATTTAAGGAAGTGGTTGGCCACCCTGTTCTCCAGACTTGGCACCATGCGCCGTCTCGTTCCTAAATTTGAAAATTTGGCTCGGTGGGAAGAAATACCCGTCGAATACAGATGTCATTGCTTCCGTCAATCCGTATGTTGCAGGCTTTGAGAAAGGTACTTTTCCGACGGGATGAAAAAATTAGACAAGATTTAGAGATTAAAATTAGATTAGATTTGAGAGCTGTACTCGGGACCAAGAGTACAGTTCTCAATGGTGACTATGTTGAGAAACAAAACTAATTTTTTCCAAAAACCTGTGTTTATCTTGCTTTTTACCACTCTTATCAAACAACCCTCGTATCAACACAAATGTTCAATACGCAAGAAAGACTGAAATGGATCTTTAATTTAACTCAACCAAAGAAATTGAACCAGATTATACGAGCTATTCAGATATAACAGGAGGTCAAATCACTGGCGTTAGGTTAAGTTCAACTTTATGAAAAGAATATTTCATTCCCTTCAACAAATAATCTTGAGGGCTTTTAGTTTTGCAATAAGCAGTTTGATTCTCCAAACAACTTCTTCTTCCAATTCATTCTATGAAAGCTTACTTATATAAACAGAAATATTGAATGCGAAACACTCAAATAGTTTTTTGATGTAACTCAAAGATGAAACAAAAAAATGAGTTATCAAGAATAATGAGAATTCCGGATAAATTCAACAATAAAAAATTTCATCTTCAGTAAAAATATCTCATCTATAGTTTCTTTAGGCATTAATTTTTAACTGTGTTTTTCAAAGAATTTGTCTATAGTAGCTTATTTATTACAACATTCAATCGAAACAAATACTCATATAGTTGATTTAGAGCAGAAACTCATTAACCGACATTTTTTCAGACATTAAATGCTTATTTTCATAATGATGAACAATACATTGTCACGTTGTAATCAGTTTAAAAGATACATTACACTATAAAAAATGCTTATAATTTTTATTTTTGAGCCAAAACCGAATAGTTACTCTTTAAACAGCTGTAAAGTACAAATTTTTGTTTTGCCAGTTAATGAGTTTCTGCTCTAAGCCGGCGATATAGGCATCTTTTTTAAATTTTATTCAACTACAAAAACCAGTTTTCCAATGAATTCCGGATAAGTTCAACTGTTTAGAAATATTACATTCCTAGAATACCTTGAAGTATTAATTTTTGCTCTCTGTGATCCTTCAAAGAATTTATCTCTATATAAGTTTATTTACATCAACACAAATGTTCATACAAAATACTTAAATAGTTTTTAATTTAACCCTCCTGGTGGATGTCTTGACGAGGTATCTCGCCATTAGAAGAAAACTGGCCAGATCTTGATCTGGTCATCATAAAAAAATCGGCAATATCTTGACGATATATCCTGCCCCTGGCAAAATTGGTCTGATCTTGATGAACGAGATACCTCGTCGAAACCACTTTGAGGATTAACTCAGCAAAAAATAAAATGTGATCACAAATAATAAAACAGGAATTCCACAAGAAATTAATTTCGTTCCCTGGTAAGTATAGTAATCTTGAAGTATTAATTTTCCAAAATACACCGTGGTCTTTTCTAAAGAATTCACCGCTCGGCGAAAGCTGTTTCGGTTGAGGAATTTTTGATATTTGAGGCTGTCTCAATTACGAGCCAATGAGGAAGCAGCGTCCGCCTCTTTCCAGTGATCATTGACTGCTCATATCAAGTGATGAGACTGGGATATCACGGGGTTGCCAGAAGCGGAGTGATATCGCTCTTTAATGAAGGGCGCATTTTTGATAGCGCCTCTGTTCTTTCGACACTGGATGTGAGAAGTCGAATCGGGGATGATTAAAGTCATTCCAAAAAGCACCAAGGTAGCACCCAAAGAGGTGGCTTTTGTCTTTAGCCACCTCCAAAAGCAACAGAAAAACAATTCTTTATAAATCTGCGCGACGGATTTCACAACGTACATGTTTGCGAAATAATTTTCTACCCTCCAATTGGATGCTTCTTTCAATATTTATTTTTTTATGAATGAGTATTCTCTAGGAATATCTGGTATCCGTATCTGGTCTGAGCGCCGGGTAAACCCATTCAAAGGGTCGTATCTGGTCCGCGGTCCGGGAAGACCGTTTAGGAGGCTGTATCTGGCCGGCGGGTCGGGAAAACCTGTCCAGAGGGTCGTACCTCGTCAGCTGGACTGATGAAAACATTTCTAGAGCCGTATCTGCTTTGCAGGTCAAGTCGACTTCTTCAGAGGGTCGTATCTGCTTTGTGAGCCAGGTAAATCTGTCCGGAGGGCCGCACCTGGTCTACGGGCCTGACAAAAGTATTTGGAGGACCGTATTTGAACTGCGAGCAGGTTAAACCGGTTCGGAGCCGTATCTGGTTTGCGGGCGTGATAAAAACATTTGGATGGCCGCATCCTGTCTGGGGGCCGGTGTCTGTAAACCTATATATCTGGAAATCTATTCGTAGGGCTGTATCTGTACTGATAAATATTTGGAGAACTATATCTGGTAAGTAAGTAGTTGAATTTACGTTGCACTGGGAGAAACGGAACTGACTGTTGGTGACTGTTAGGGATCAATCCCGAAGGGAGAGATCAGAGGGCAACACCTCGTCATTTTAAACCACGGTCAGATGACGAGGTCAACACCTGAGGTGGCACTCCACTCTCCAACCTTCCATACCACGAAAACATGTGGACATTTAAAGCCATGACAGATTTAACGTACGCTAGCATCCACGTACACGACGTGTATGCTGGCGTTTGGTTGGATCGAGTACAAATCCAGTTATATGTTTGCTTTTTTATCCACTCGGTTGGGTTTTATGGCACATATTTGGTCACGCTGCGCCAAACGACGTCAAGTACACTGCTGGCCACCGTAAATGCAATACCCTGAAGGAAGCATGCAAATAATATGAAATTTACAACATGCATTAGCGGAGGTGAGATATGCAAATGATTAGAATTTCAGCGCAGACGCACATCACGCGCGCCTGTGGCGCCACTTCAAAGCGCTATTTAAGGCTTGGAGATTTCGACGATTTCAAGTACGGCAATTGTGTTTTTCTTGTGGTTTTTTCAAAAAAACGATCAATTATGCCTCGTAGAAAACAGCGATCATCTTTTGATCAAGTATCCGAGTTCGACAGAGGAAGGATAGTGGCCTACCGAGATTGTGGATTATCTTTCAGGGAAATCGGTAGTCGTGTTGGACGAAACCAAACAACTGTAATGCGGATATGTGATCGTTGGATGCAGGAGGGTACGACGGACCGACGTGTTCGATCGCATCCACCTCAGTGCACCACTTCACGTGATGACAGGCATATTGTGCGTATGGCAGTGACGGTTCGCTCAGCCACATCACGAACCATAGCACAGCACATTCAGTCTGTACCGCATCATCCAGTGTCTGCGCGTACCATTCGACGCCGTTTACAGCAGAGTGGTCTGTCCGCAAGACGTCCATTGCTTCGTCTACCCTTGACGCAGAACCACAGACGTTTCCGCCGCCAATGGTACGATGAAAGAAGGATGTGGACGGCAGAATGGAATGAAATTGTCTTTACTGACGAGTCACGCTTCTGTCTGCAACACCACGATGGTCGGATTCGAGTCTGGAGACACCGTAGAGAGAAGATGCTGAACAGCTGCGTTATGCACCGCCACACTGGTCCTGCACCGGGTATTATGGTATGGGGCGGTATTGGATATCACTCTCGCACTCCTCTAGTACGCATTGCCGGTACTTTAAACAGCCAGCGCTACATCTCCGAGGTGTTGGAGCCAGTTGTCCTTCCTTACCTTCAGGGCTTGCCCACAGCCATATTTCAACAGGATAATGCGCGACCACACGTGGCACGCATTGTCCAAGAGTTCTTCGTCAATCGCCAGATTGAATTGCTTCCCTGGCCAGCTCGCTCTCCGGATCTTTCGCCGATAGAAAACATGTGGTCCATGGTTGCTCAACGATTGACCCAGAATACATCCCCAGCTGCCACACCAGATCAACTTTGGCAACGTGTGGAAGCTGCTTGGTCTGCTGTACCCCAAGAACACATCCAAAGTCTCTTTGAATCAATGCCGAGGCGTGTGGCAGCGGTGATCTCCAACAATGGCGGCTACTCTGGCTACTGATTTTGGCAGGAACCACACTTCACAGAAGTCTATAAATTTAACCATTTGATACTTGGTCAACATGTTATCTACAAAATAAATTTTGTTGTGATATCTCTTGTCTTTCTTGGTGTTGCAATTTGGGTGGCCAGCAGTGTATATAAATGGATACGCACACACAAGGAAAGTTTTACTGACTCAGGAGAGAAAGAAATACACACAGGTGGAATCGAAATTGGGCAAACCCACTGAGTCACGGTGACCCCTGAAAATCCACTTGATAGTGTTATTGGTGGAAATGTTTTTAAAATAAACGCATTGCAATTTCTACATGAAATATTTTATGAATTAGGAATCAGGGGGATCAATGTGCTAGGTAAACCTATTTGGAGGGTCGTATCTGGACCGCGGGCCGGTTAAACCTGTCTGGGAGCCGTATCTGGACTTCGGGTCCGTTAAACCGATCTGAGAGCAGTATCTGGACTCTGAGCAGTTTAAAACCTGTTTGGAAGGCTGTATCTGGACTGCGAGTCTGATAAAAAAATATTTCGAAAACCATATTTTGCTTGACTAGAAATACTATAAAATTACAACCCCAACAAAACATTCTATTGATAGAACATAAAGAATAAAAGAGTATTGTCTGCAACTCGGCAATGCAATATTTTGCACATGAGTACGGATTTTACCTTAGGTTTTCATGAACTTACGCTGCCATCTTAGGGAACCATGTGGTAGATAGTTTGTGGTGTGGTATTAGGGATGCCTACTGCACATAACAAACACAAGTAACCAATCATATGCAGAAGTCATTAAACTCCTGGACGATCGGGCATTAATCACGTGGTTCAGTGAGCCCGCAGAGTCGTGACAGTAGAATGTTGACGAAATCGCACTACACACCTAAAATCTTGGAACAAACTGTTCACGACCTTCCTCATTTCCTGTTCTGACGATATTTTCTAGCGTAATGACCCCCTCAAACTCAACGTCCTGCTTGCACTACATTTGCAAACATGTTGTCGCAAATGGAATAAGATTCGCTGAGCTGTACCACCGAACAGCGGATATTCATCTTTTAATGATATCCAAAAGTCAGGTCCATACTGCCGAATTTTGTATTCAGTTTGTTCAGTTAAGTTAGTGGTTTGTACAGTGTCCGTTATACATCCTTCCTATCATCGCAACAACACGTCGATGGTTAGAGGAGTTTAGTTTGGGAAGGTAGTTGAATTTAGTACATCGCGCTGGAGTAACCAAAGAGGAAATATAAAAGAGCAATGGTAACGTTTTTATGTGCCCAGGATTATGTCATCAAAACTAGCAGTAACATGACCCTTAGACTCTTTAGTCTGGAGGATGAAAACGAACATTCATCATCTGATTGACCCGTACGATAAAGTAGACTAGCGATTTCATCATTTTTGTCGCCACTCTAGAAATGCGCATTCCTTCTCATAAGATGTTATGCTGCCAAATGAGACGATAAGATGCCAAATCGGCGAACCAAGTCAATTTTTCACAGAGAAGTCACGTTACTACTAGTCGACATGTCGGACACACTTTTTGAAGCTCCTCTCAATAGTAATGCTCTTAATCTACTTATATTTCACATCTATGAGAGTAACGCAACTTGCAATTAGCGACGGTTCGGCATCAACTCCGAAAAGAAGATGCCCTAGATTATTATCCAGGGCAATTATAATTACTAACGCAATATAGTCCAGAATCGCATGGGTGTTCATAGAGTTATTTTAAGTTCAGTGCTCAATCAGGATCGTAGCTAAGGGCGGAGACTCTGAGCATCAATCTCTTAGGGGACGGAAAAAATATTTATTGAAACGTTTTGCAATTTTCAACAGAACTACAATTCCAGTGCTGTGCGTGTGAAGTGAATGTTTTCATGCACTCCATCTTCGGATACAACGTTTAACCCTTCTGATGGTTGTCTCCAAGAAAAGCATTAGCAAAACTGACCAGTCTTAATGTACGAGGCGTCATTAAAAGAAAGCTGACTAGATCTTGATCTCAACATCAGTAAGCCGGCAATATCTTGATGGCGAGATATCTCCTCAATAGCAAAATTGGTCAGATCTTGATGGTCGAGATATCTCTTCGAAACCACTTGGAGGGCTAAAAATCAATCCGTCTCTTTCATATAGATTCCTGTATACGTATTAATTTTCATGTAGCCTATGCATTCGTATTACTATTAAGAAAACGAAAAGAGAGACAGATCACAAATTCTCTTCTCACAAATGTCTGGAGAGCACAAAACAAAGAGACTCGTTTTCTTACATCTGGCATCGAAACCCATTAACAGGAGTCATTATCCCAGCTCAGCATTTTGCTAGTTTTTATGTATTCAATTTAAATTGTAACCAAAAAATAAATATCGGGAACAGTAATTTCATAAAAATATTCAAATTAATATACTTCGCACATTAATTATTTTAATAATGTACCATATCATTTTAAATAGCAAATTTTTTTGGACAAAAGGCGGATTCAGCCCCACTTGTCCCAGGTCCCAAAAAGTCTAATAACTACTTATCTAACCCAAAGTCAAGATTCGCCTCTTTTTTAATAGCTAATTTCTCAATAGGGAAACGCATCCTACCAAGGAAACAGTTTCTATTGTATGTTGCTAGACTAAATAATTACTAGAGGAGGGTATTCAGTTCAGTATCAAAGGGAGTTGATAAGATGCTATCAGATAGACTTGTATTACTCACTATGCAGAGAAAGCACACACAATAGACAAGACACTCAAAACTAAACTAGTGAGAGGCAAATTCTGAAATCTTTTTGAATTGCGAAAGCCACAAAAATTAGTTTCGGCCTTCATTTTCCCTTTGCATGCCCAGTTTTAAACCCAAAACACATGAAATGTAGACTAGTACCACGAAATTGGCCGTAAATTCTCAAGTATTCCCACTCAGACCACGAATTCGAGGACCGATATTTCTAACAGACTCTCTGATCTCCTGAAAAGTCATCATTAAGAGCAAGATCAGGTTTTGGTGTACTTGCCTTTGTTAGCAACGTTATTTAAATTCCGAGTTGAATAACTAACTATAGGGAAATCCATCCTACCCGACGGAACAGCTTCTATTGTATGTTCATAGATAATTACCAGAGGAGGATCCAGTAACTGATCGAGTTCATAGGTTAGTTGGGTTATTCATTACTAAAGGCGGATGCAGTTCAGAATCACATGAAGTTCATGAGGTTATTTTATATTCCGTGTTCAATAACTAACTTTTCAATAGGTAGACCCATCCTACCCTGGAAAGTTTCTATTGAATGTTGCTAGACTAAATAATTACTAGAGGAGGACTATTCAGTCCAGTATCAGAAGGAGTTGATAATTTGCTATCAGATATGCTTGTATTATTTATATGCAGAGAAGGCACAATATACAAGACACTCCAAACTAAACTAGTGAGGGGCAAATTCTGAAATTTTTGGGATTGCGAAAGCCAAAACATTTAGTTTCTCCTTTCTTACATTCTGCTTTCGAGATGGTTTATAGGTTGGTTGGGTTTTATGGATCAAGGGCCATATCTGGTAAATCGTGAAAGATTTTTTGATTGCGAAATACAAAAATCTTTCCATGCCCAGTTTCTCCCAAAAATCAAGTGAGCTGTTGACTAACGCGGAAGTGGCCAGCAATTCTCACGTATTTACACTGAAACCGCTCCGAATTTATGGACTAATATTTTTGGAGGACATTTTGTGCTCATGACCCGACATCATTACGCTCCCTGTGCAGGCCCATCTGACCGTAGTTCAAAATTACGTGGTGTTGCCCTCTGATCTTTCCCTTCGGGATTGATCCCGGACCGTCGCCAATAGCCCGTTGTGTTGCTCCAGTGTGAGGTTAATTAACTACCTACCTACGCTGTCCAGGTTTTACGTCTAATTGCCTTTATTTACAAAGCTATTTATACTCCGAGTTGAATGATTAACTTCACAGCAAGGGGAATTCATCCTACCAGGCGAAACAGCTTCTATTGAATGTTGCTAGAGGATTCAGTCCAGTATCGGGTGGAGACCATAGGATGCTATCCGATATGCACATACAATGAACTGTGCAGTGAAAGAAAAATACAATGCCGCAAACTCACAAGTGAACTGTACCAAGTATTGCAACAAAGCTTCAGATGTGGACGGTACCTCGAGTTTCTTTGTAATCAGCCGTGGCCAGTCGACTGACCGTGACTATTCGTTATGCATTACGCAGTAAAGGCAAATTAGAAAGTCGCAAACTCACTAGTGAACTACACCAGTAATGCAACCAAGCTTCAGATGTGGACTTTAACCTTCAGTCTATGTAATCCTTTAGGGCCAGTCCAATCCAGCGTACAGAGCTTGCTCGCAATCAGACGTATCCACAGTGCGGTGGATTCGTCTGATGTGTCGTTGTGTGTAGAATGAAAGAAATGCTCAGTTCGAGGCAATTTATACACTAGTGAGCAGCTTTCGGTGTCCATGATGCGTTGTGTTTCTACCCAAAGATCGACCACCAGGTGGATCGTTTCGACGTTACCAAGACAGTTTCCGAATCTTATTCATTAGACGTCCACACAAGCAAATTCGGTTACACTGTGAGATCTTAGAGTTGGCTAGTGAGAGGCCTTGACACCCAGAATGAAATTATACCGAGAAGCAAATTTGTGATCATTTTGCGATCCATCCAAAAATAGAGCGTTACAAGATAGTTCCCGAGTCCTGTTTGATAGATGTCCACACACGAATTTTTCGTTACTCTGAGATCTTAGTGAGTGGTTTAGTGAATTTAGGGCTAGGGGAGGGTTTAGGATACCCAAAACGAAATTATAGAGAGAAGCAAATTGTGGGCTTTTTGGATTGGGAAAGCCAAAAACTCTTTCCCCAAAATCAAGCGAGCTGTTGACTAGCGCGAAAGTGGCCGGCAATTCTCACGTATTTACACTCAATCCGCTCTGAATTTATGGACCGATACTTCTGCAGGACTCTGCGCTCACGGTGCGGCATCATTACGCTCCCGGTCCACGTTCGGCTGCCTTTATTTACAACGTTATTTATACTCCGAGTTGAATAACTAACTTCCCAATAGGTGAACCCATCGGGGGAACTAGAAGGTCAAAAACACAGCGGGGAGAAAATAGCCCAATAAATTTTTTGGACGAGTTCGAGTTAAACCACGGGCGGTGTCCTCGAGCCTGCAACCCTGGAGTTTCTCGGAAACTCGGGCGAGAGAGGCTTCCTAATCTTTTTTACGTCGCTCCGCCTAAGTAGGCTGTATAAGACAAGAAAAATATGCGCCGGGCAATCTGCGATCAGTTTTTACGAGCCTATAAATAACTGTCCGGGCTCCCTCTCAGGACGCTGCGGGTCACGATTCAAAAATGAAGATATTAAAACATTCATAGCTGGGAACATCTAGCTCCGGGGGATGTCCTCTAATTGCGCGCAAGGTCTTAATAAGATAGGAGGAGCCTCGGATCACAAATTGAGGAGTATCCCGCCTCACAATCATTGCTCATTTTTTACACCTTTTTTATTGCTTTTACTTCTTCGCCCAATTGCTCGAGAATTTGCCAGCGTTTGCCATGTTTCGGAGATTAGCCGGCAGCTCTTTGTCGGTAGCCTGGTATCGGACAGCGTACCTTTACAAGAGGCGACTAATTAAATCATTATGTAAGATGAGAAACTTCTCGGAGTTTGGGATGGGGACGCGGAGGTCTTTTACTCGGCTCTCAATCACTTTCGGAGGAGAGTGGTCTTGATGTGATCGGGACTCGACTCGCAACCTTTTGAACTCCGCCGGATGAAATATGATGACAAGATGAGAGAGATCTCCGGACAGATGGCTTAATTTGGATTTATTAATTTCCTTGTGGGGAATGTTTCTTTTCTGCCCTAATCACTGGAAAAGCAGTGAGAGTATATTTATAACTGTGATTCGTTCTGGTGAACTGGAAGGTCGTGCTGTTGTCGATTACGTAATATTTAAAATACCTTATCAGGGGAAAATCAGTGAGTCCATTTATAAATGGGATTCTTTTCATCGTCAATCATGAACTATATTATGTTTTAATCACATTTTTCCTAATCACTAGAAAACCAATGAGAATCCATTTATTAATGTGATTCGTTTCGCCGTTATTACTGGTGAGCTAGAAGCTGTGCTATTTTAGATTATGCAATATATAAACTACTGTATTCTGGTCGTAAGTCAGATCAATGTGCTTCTTACCTTAAGTAACGGAATTTTAGGCTTGCTTAAGCCACACATTGATCGGACATTCACAAACTCCGTTTCGGTACAGAAAACATGTCGATAAATATGCGTATTTCATCCTATTTAAAGTTGCAGGACTGATGTTCGTCTAATACGTGGCCTGCCTCAATGCAAATGAACATTGACGTCACCAAGGTTATGTAGCGGTGGCTCATGATCCTGCTTTTTGCACTTTTTGTTAGAAAGGTTCTTTTGCAAGTGGTGATCACATTTGAAAATATTTTCAGAATTTACAAAATCTGCAGCTAGTAATATTTTTGTTTAAACCTTAAACTTAAATACGTATTATAGAGTTTTTTTGTTCGTAGTCTAATTCAAAAGTGAGTTCTTTGTAAGTTGAAACACTGGAATCTTTGACAACTGTTCCATCTGGAATCTTTGACAACTGTTCCAGGTGGAATCGTTCACAACTTTTCCAACTCGAGGGGGTAGCTGAATTGACGTCGCACTGGAGCAACACAACGCGCTATTGGCGACGGTCCGGGATCAAACCCGAAGGGAAAGAATCGAGGACATCTCGAAATTTTGAATCATTTGTTCCAATTGGATTCTTTAAAAACTATTCCAGCTGGAACCTTTGAAAATTGTTCAGCAGGAACCTTTGACAACTGCTCAGCTGGAATCTTTGAAAGTGTTCCGGTTGTAATCTTTGTCACCTGTTCCGATTGAAATCTTTGACGACTGTTCCAACTTGAAATGAAAATGCCTGAGAGGGAAGAATAGATTTTCTCCTCTCCGAGGAAGAAACAGATAAGGATTTGGATTAGTCACGAAATCTTTCAATTGATCAATGTGTCATGTACTATAAGCATATGTTTCATGCGTTGTAATTGTTACGTGGGAGTAAAATAAATATAAAACCTCAATCTTGAATGATTTCGTACTTTACTGATCAGTCACTGATTTTTGCCCCAATAAACACTACTTCTCTAATGCCCTCGTATATCTAGTTTTTTATATACAGCTTTTGGTCAGTATTTGCTCCTATAAACAAATTTGCATGTAGGGGGAGGTGGGGAAAGTACTTTCCCTGAATATAAACCGTGTCTGTGATTAAAGTAGGGGCTACCACCACAGAGGAGATATAAAAGTAGAGTGAGTAATGGTAACCTTTTTATGTGCTTAGAATCATGTGACCAAAACTAGTAGTAACGTGACCCTTAGACTACTTTCGTCTACCGGGAGCGAACGAATATTCATCATGTGATTGGTCTACTGGATGGGAGAAGACGATATGGATCCATTAATTCATCATCTGATTGGTCAACGCGAGATAGTAGTAGACTTTGACGATTTCACTATTTTTGTCGCCACTCTATAGAAATGCACATTCACACGTCTACCCTGTCATAAGATGTTATATCGTCAAACGAGGCGATGAAATGCAAAACCGGCCAACCAAGTCAATTTTTCACAGAGCAGTCAAGTGACTACTAGTTGACATGTTCGTCACACTTTTTGAAGCTCCTCTCAATACCAATGCTCAGTCTTCTTATATTTCACGTTTATGGCTACCACTTACTAGAAATGCTTGAAGCAGTCCTACAGATTAGTTCCCCTCTACAGCACTTCGAATTTCTGCAAGGACGTTGCGCAGACCAACGAAGGGCATGAATGATATCGTTACCACCAAGCCAAAGGCACCAATCTGCATTTTGGCAATTTTCACCTAATTGCATTTTTTGAGTCACCATTTCATGTTTTATACTATGACGAAGCCACGAATCAACTTTATTCTTAGTGGAAATGCCGATGTTCATGAGAAAACAACCTTTGAGTCGTAACTTGATTTTTCCCGAAGCATTAAAACTTTGAACGCTTTTTTGTAGAAACATCAATTTTGCAGATTGGTGCCTTTGGAGTGGTGGTAACGGTGTGATATGTTCTTGCACAATACATCATATTGCAAAACAGTTTATGGTATGCACGTACCCCATCATGAGGTACGTCCGGTTCGGGTGAGCTGCTTGTCCACGTTACTCTAATGTAAAACAAGCAAGTGCTCGGCAAGCGAATGGTTATGAAGATTAGAGACCAATTGAAAAATATCTATCAAACGTCGATTCTTGTGGTACCTAGAACTCAAAAGCCAATTCGATGTTTTAAAGATCCGCTTATGTGGAACCGCATGCTACAATTTCCAAGAACATCTTGAAAAACTTTCCCACTAACAAATCAATCGCGTCTAGAGAACGTAAAATATGAAGGGTTTTTGTGATGTATAACATCGCAAAAGATAGATTGACGAATAAAATGTGTTTTGAGTCTAAAAACCTGATTTGGATCTAAACTTGACATAAAACTCTTCATTTCTTATTTGATGACTGACGTCACGCATGACAGCCTAACTGATTCCCTTCATTATAGCCCCAACATAAACATCGGTGTTATAGATAAGAATAATCGCTGGTAAAAAAAAAGTCTTAGCCGATGGAAAAGTTTTCGAAAATTGCATGACAGTTTACTCACACAGACTGAATTTTTGTTGACTCAATGCGTAATGACAGAGCGGACTATTGCTTCCAACCATATTGCAGACAGACACGTCTGCGAATGTACGCAATTCAAGGCTACAGGTAGAAAAAAATGAAGCTTATGCGAAGGCACGCCAGATGTTCTCATCAATTCTTCGACTGCCATGATTTCTGCATGTCGAAGGACAAAACGTTGAGTTTTTGAGAGCAAACAAATTGAGCAGGTAAGGTTCTCAAGACTTCGGAGTATTGCAGTGAGTGGCTAGATTTTTCTCGGAATCTGCCATTGTAGGCTTCAATCATTTAGATCAGTGATTTAAATGAAGGTTTTCCAAATTTTTTAACTGTGGTGCACCTCCTATGAAGATTTCGGACATCAGAAGAATATACCACTCTGATTTTTAGGTTACTGTAATTTAGATAAGTGACTGAAGTGAAGGCTGTCTCCAAATTTCGGAGCTGTGGTCCTCCTCTACAAAGGTACACGACATTAGAAAAATACGTTACTCATTGGTAGACTTCTATAAATTGAGTGATTGACATGAGGTTGTCTCCAAATTTTTGAGCTATGGTTGCCTTGAGTAGTTATACATAAAAAATATCAATGTCATTGGTAGGCGTCTTTCATTTAGAGCAGTGATTGAAATGAAGTTTGTCTCCAAATTTCTGAGTTGTGGTCCTACAAAGTTATATGACATTATTAAATACATCAGAATGAAATTGTAGTTGATAGGTTTCTATAATTTAGATAAGTGATTTAAAGGTTGGTGGGTGGTAGGGTTTTTAATGGGTGACATATTTGGTCAAGCTCTTCCTAGCACAAGATATACAACGTCAAGTAAATGAATATGCAGGCAAGGAATGTTTTTACTGATACAGATGAGAGCACACCTCTGGACTTTCTTCATATGCCTAATTATATAAAATCATTGATAAAATTATTAATTTATTAATGACTTTATATTTATATTAAGTTAGTACTTTTATTAAGTCTTCAGAGAAAACACCATAGCTCACGTGAGCGTCACACAAGTTATGCATCATATTCTAAATGACTAAAGGAAAAATTCTTATCCTGGGTACATATCAATCCTGTGTCAGTAAAACGTTCTTTTATATGCATATCCATTACTTGACGTTGTCTTTTCCTCCGCGCATCTTAGTCAAATATGGCCCTTGTACCTAACGAAGACCTAACCTAAACCTAACGAAACAACCTTAAGGAACTTTCTCTAAATCTCGTTCTGGACTTATCAATGCATTTGTTATATTCTGTATTGATAGAATATTTACAAAAAGTGTTACATCACCTGCAATCTTAAAGCATTTCAGCTTCAATTGAATGTAAATCCTGCAGATTAAGAGATTAACTGCGCATCTACGTGTTTCTACCCATCTCTAAAAGAAATATCTGATGCCATTGAGACTTGTGAACAAAGATGTAAACCTCTCATCGGCTTATTTATTCGTTTTTCTATGTAATATATTTGAAAGCCTATTCGATATTTGAAAGTACTCGAATACCAAGTATTTGATTCTTAAAAGTACTCGATTCTGCCCACCTTAAAGAAATATATATATATATATATATATACTCGATACTTGAAAGTACTCAAGTATCAACTATTCGATTCTTAAAAGACTAGAATACCAATTATTCGATTCTTAAAAGTACTAGATTCTGCCCATCCCTTAAAGAAATATCTGACGCCATCGAGACTTGTGAATAAAGATGTAAGCCTCTCATCGACTTATTTATTGCCTGTCAAAAACAAATGATGGAGAACTCGATTTTATTACGAAATACAATCGAGCCGAATCCAATCTAATTAAATACACCCGAGGCGATCGCTTCATTCTCATCCCAGCCGCCAAAGGACCTATCTGGAAACCTTATTAAATCATTGTATGGCGCGTACTATTGTGTCTATGTTAATGAATTAAGTCTCAAGTTTATCACAAACTTGTTTAATAGGTATCGGAAAGTTGATAATAACACAGCTCGACTTTATTAGGCAATCAGATTGCGAGCCGACCCGAGGCGATTGGACATTCTGGCACAAAACGGGAGGTTTTTGGCTGAAACAAACACACCGAGACGAGTCAGATTTCTACACTCATACATGCCAACGTAGTCATTAACGCGTGAATAATACGTACTGGTGGAGCAACGGAAACAAATGTATCCTTTAATAGAGATAAGCAGCCAAACCTAGTGATTCCGCCTGTAATTAGATTCCTCAGGGCCCTGATTAGGCAGAAACGATCCATTAGTTGATTTCGCCAACGTAATTACCTCTAACAATGCGTATCCAAGAAAACGCCCGAGGTCTATCCCATTAACAACTCTGCTTGCCTCCGAGCAGACGTCCGCTTATGTTTAATACAAAGTAGACATTTTACACCTCACTGCAACGCCTAGAATTGCGCAACAAAGTGTTTAACGCCTGCGTCACATCGGATTGACGCTGCTGAACAATGCCCTCCGTCACTTCCGATTGGTATTTCCGCTCGTTTGGTATGCCTTGCAGGAACAGGAGCTGCCGTTTATTTGTTGTTGCGTTCAGTTGGGGGTTGGTGGGTTTTCGAATGTTGGTGCACGTGACTGTTTCATGAACCCTTTAACCCTCCAAGTGGTTTCGACGAGATGTACCGTCCATCAGAACCTGACTAATTTTACTAATGACGAGATATCTCGTATTCAAGATATTCTTTTGGTGATGAGATCAAGTTCTGGTAAGTTTTCTTCTAATGACAAGGGACGACGAGATCATTATGAGATATCTCGTCCAACAATATCTGGTCAGTCTTCTTCTAATGACGAGAGACGATGACAGTTTTGCAAATGACGAGATACCTCGTCGAGCCACCACCAGGTAGGTGGGTAGGTAGTTAATTAACGCCTCACTAGAGCAACCCTATTGGCGACGGTCCGGGATCAATCTCCCAATGGAAAGATCCAAGAACAAAACCATGAAATTCTGACCCACGGTCAGATGACGAGCCAACCACCAGTAGGGTTAACCACTGCCTGCAGCCGTTTTAAGAGTAGCGGAGGGTTGTGAGTTCTAAACTCGATCCAACCGAAGACCGTCGTGTACGTGGGGACTATTAAATCTGTCGTAGCCTCAAATGTCATCACGTTGGCGTGGTGAGGAAATTTGGAGAATAGGGTGATATAGCTCAGGTGTGACCTCATTATCTGATTGTGGTTCAAAATGACGGGGAGTTGTCGAATCTTTCCTTTCGGGATTGGCCCTGGTCCGTCGCCAATAGCCCGTTGTGTTGTTCCAGTGCGACGCTGATTCAAGTACTTACCTACCTACCATAATTCGCAACCCTCCGGTTGCCAATCAGCGACTCTACCATATGATAAAGGACCGTACGCCTGATATGAATCATTTGTAGCGGATAGATTGATCTTAGGTAAGGTCCTCTAAATATTTTTATCAGACCCACAGACGAGATATGGCTTTCCAGATAGGTTTAACCATCCAGCAGGCCTGATACGGCCCTTCGAAAAAATTTACTTGGCCCGCCCGTTGAATACCTTGAAAGATGTTACCTGGTCCGCCAGCAAGAAACGTCCTTTGTTAAGATTTATCCGGTCCCGCTGAACAAATACGGCATTCCTAAAAGGTTTACCTGGTCCGCCAGCAAAAAATGGCACTTTGAAAAGATTTACCCGAACCACCAACGTAATACGGCCCTCCAAAAAATTTCCAACGCGCCGGGAAGATACGACGTTTCGAAAAGTTTTTCCCAAACCGCCGGGTCAGGTAAGGATACCAGTTATTCCCTTAGATGGATTCCTTCATAAAAACAAACATTTAAAAAAATAGGAAATCGGAAAATTCAAATAATAGCATTTCGCAAATAGCTACTCTAAAATTTGCAGGTGCATTCGTATATTCTTGTAAAAAAAGTGGGCTTCTCTGAAATAAAATCGAGCAGCATTAGTCCAGCTGGAGGAGTATCGGATTAGCAACCGGAGGGTTGCGAGTTCGAAACTCGGTCCAGCCAAAGACCGTCATGTACACTTGGGTTGGTGCACATTAAATCTGTCGTAGCCTCAAATGTCCTCACGTTGGCGTGGTGTGGAAGTTTGGAGAGTGCGGTGCCAGCTTAGGTGTTCGTCTCCCTCGTCATCTGACCGAAATGGTGTTGTCCTTGGCTCTTTCCCTTTGGGATTGGTCCCGGACCGTCGCCAATAGCCCGTTGTGTTGCTTCAGTGTGACGTTATTACTTACCAACATAAAAATGTCAGTTAATGAGTTTCTGCTCTAAGCCGACGATATATTCGACTTAAACCTTTAAAACGCCATTTTCGCCCAAATTTTACATTTTCAAATTTTGCATCTAGCTTTTCAACACTTTCGTCATCTGATCCGTGGTTCAAAATTACTTGGCGTTGTCCTCGGATCTTTCCCTTCGGGATTGACCCCGGACCGTCACCGATAGCCCGCTGTGTTGCTCCAGTATGAAGTTAATTGAAATAGTTTTGCATTCTAAAATACGTGTTTTTGAATAATTTTTTTTAAAACATATTTTGAATGATATTTTAAAAATAGTTTAATTATTTTTGGGGATCTGGCAGCAGCTTTTTCTTAAGGGTGTGCTTTGAAGGTATGATGCAGTTTTAGAGAAAATATTTGTTGATTAATATTGGTTTTCAGCCTTTTCTTGAAACGCAATTCTTGCCAAGCGTTATTCCCCGCAAAACATAATATCTCAGAATGCATCAATTAAATTACTTTTGAAATTTTTTATACCTGTTCTGAAGATTATAAATCAGGGTTTGAACTATTATTATTAAGAAATATGTAATTAAAAAAATGAGAGGTAAACCTGAATACTTTTTTGCATTTTGCTCTTTTTTTCAGGGATGACTGACGTCAAAGTCCACAATTAATTTAAATATTACAATATAGTAATGATTGTAGTTCAATACCTGAATCAATGTTTTTAGAAGATAATTCACTTTACAAACTGGAAAAATGTCGACTACTTTTTGAAACATGACGTTTTGCGTAAATGGTATTTTTGGATGTTTTTTCTCACTACTCCCTTTTTAAAAAAAATAAATTTAAAACACAATATTTTCTGCCATAAAATGCTATTTCTAGTACAAATCAATAACAAAATCTATTAAAAATCCAAGTTTCGTGATAGTTTCAAAAAATTGCCTCCGATGGTATACAGGTACTTTTAAAAATTGGACTCCCTCCGAAACAAATGCTTGGCCCTAGCCCCATAAAACCCCAAAAGCAACCAACCAACCCTCCGAAATAAAATTCTACCGACTATAACCAACCACGGAGGTCTTCAAACCTCAACCGCCAATACACAAGACGCAACCTCAGACCCTCCGGACCGCAATTTGGTGACAGCCCCCATCCGCCAAGCTGCAGTTTGACAAGGCCATTCACTGATAGAGATGTCTATGTTACGATCGGCAGTCCCCCCAGGCCTGGTCACACTTACAAAACAACCCACCTCCTTTCGCGAGGCTGCTGCAATTACGGGCACGAAAACTGTTCTAAGCTGTAATCTTGATGCCGCAAGAATCAGTCTTTCTGGCCCGCTCGCAAATACACACGTATTATGCGCCAGCCAGGATGATCACGATTCTTTTTCCACAGGTACTCTTCTGTTCACGGATATATGCTACCCCCTCGGTACCCCCAGAGCAGGGTAGGGCAAAGCGGAATAAAATTGTACTATTTCGAGGTTTTCTTTTCGGAACCTCGAGGAATATGGATTCAGGGGAATAATATTCTATTTCGATGTTTTCTTTTCGGTACCACGAGGAATATGGATTTAGGGAATAATACTCTATTTCGATGTTTTCTTTTCGGAACCTCGAGGAATATGGATTCAGGGGAATAATATTCTATTTCGATGTTTTCTTTTCGGAACCGCGAGGAATATGGATGCAGGGGAATAAAATTGTACTATTTCGAGGTTTTCTTTTCGGAACCTCGAGGTATATGGATTCAGGGGAATAATATTCTATTTCGATGTTTTCTTTTCGGAGCCGCGAGGAATATGGATGCAGGGGAATAAAATTGTACTATTTCGAGGTTTTCTTTTCGGAACCTCGAGGAATATGGATTCAGGGGAATAATATTTTATTTCGATGTTTTCTTTTCGGAGCCGCGAGGAATATGGATGCAGGGGAATAAAATTGTACTATTTCGAGGTTTTCTTTTCGGAACCTCGAGGAATATGGATTCAGGGGAATAATATTCTATTTCGATGTTTTCTTTTCGGAACCGCGAGGAATATGGATGCAGGGGAATAAAATTGTACTATTTCGAGGTTTTCTTTTCGGAACCGCGAGGAATATGAATGCAGGGGAATGAAATTGTACTATTTCGAGGTTTTCTTTTCGGAACCTCAAGGAATATGGATTCAGGGGAATAATATTCTATTTCGATGTTTTCTTTTCGGAACCTCGAGGAATATGGATTCAGGGGAATAATATTCTATTTCGATGTTTTCTTTTCGGAGCCGCGAGGAATATGGATGCAGGGGAATAAAATTGTACTATTTCGAGGTTTTCATTTCGGAACCTCGAGGAATATGGATTCAGGGGAATAATATTCTATTTCGATGTTTTCTTTTCGGAACCGCGAGGAATATGGATGCAGGGGAATAAAATTGTACTATTTCGAGGTTTTCTTTTCTAAACCTCGAGGAATATGGATTCAGGGGAATAATACTCTATTTCGATGTTTTCTTTTCGGAACCGCGAGGAATATGGATGCAGGGGAATAAAATTGTACTATTTCGAGGTTTTCTTTTCGGAACCACGAGGAATATGGATTTAGGGGAATAAAATTGTACTATTTCGAGGTTTTCTTTTCGGAACCACGAGGAATATGGATTTAGGGGAATAATATTCTATTTCGATGTTTTCTTTTCGGAACCTCGAGGAATATGGATGCAGAGAATAAAATTCTATTTCGAGGTTTTCTTTTGCGTTTCGTGAGGAATATGGATGCAGGCAGAGGTAAAGCTACACATTTTAGGTTGGTTGGTACTTGAATTAACGTCGCACTGGAGCAACACAACGGGCTGTTCTAAACATTTTCGGACCTGAGCAGTGGCATAGCTATGGGTGGTTGTCCAGAGCACCAGTACCTAAAGGGGTGGAAATTCAGAAAGATTTATTAACTCTCCAAGGAGTTTCTTTTTCTTTTAATTTTCTCTCTTCTCTTTTTAACTTCTCTTTCTTTCAATAAAATTCTACTACAGAAATTCCGAGCACCAGTACCTAAAGGGGTGGAAATTCAGAAATATTTATTAACCATCCAAGTGGTTTATTTCTCTTTCTCTCTTAATTTTCTCTCTTCTCTATTTAACTTATCTTTCTTTCAATGAAATTCTGCTATACCGAGCACCAATATCTAAAGGGGTGGAAATTCAGAAATGTTTATTAACGCACCAAGTGGTTTACTTCTCTTTTAATTTTCCCTGTTCTCTATTTAATTTCTTTCTTTCAATAAGATTCTATTTCGAGGTTTTTCTTTTGCTAATCCCGAGGAATATGTAATTCAGAGACAGATGCAAAGCTAGATATTTGAGAACATGTTCAGTGGCATAGCTAAGAGTGGTTGCCCTGAGCATCAATTTCTGAGGGGGTGGAAATTCAGGGATATTTATTAACCTTCCAAGTGGTTTTGACGAAATATCTCGTTGATTAAGATCTAATCAATTGTGCTAATGACGAGATATCTCGTCATCAAACCTATTTTATAAAGACTAGATCACACATCACATACACACACAAAATCTAGTTAGTCTTTCTAATGACGAGATATTTCGTCCAACAAGATCTGATCAGTTTTGCTAATGACGAGACACCTCTTCCAAGACAACCAACAGAGAGGTTTAACGTTGAATCCGAAGACTGAGTGCATGGAAGCATTCACTTCACACGCACGGCACTCGAATATGTTTCTGTGACAAGGACAAAATTGTGCTTAACTCTCCAAGCGGTTTCGTCGAGATATCTCGTCCGACAAGATCTGAACAATTTTGCTAATGACAAGATATCTCGTCACCAAGATATCGGCAGTTTTTTGCTGTTGGCGAGATCAAGATCAGGTCAGTTTTGCTAATGGCGAGATACCTCGTCCAGCCAACCACCAGAGGGTTAAAAAGTGGCTTTTCTTGGGAAAAATTTTAAACGTTTCCCCTTGTCACAGATATGGCCTTCCAGGGGCGCATCTACGGAGGGCGCTATGGGGGCTTAAGCCCCTCTCAAACCTTAAAAAACCAAAAATTATCATTATTTAATTAATGAGGAGGCGTGTTTAACTTTCGTAAAAGACTGCACAGTTAAATACAAAACACTTTTCATTCATTTCTGTTTGCTGATTGAGTCCAGTTCAAAGGTGAATCATTTTTAACTGGAGATCCTCTGAACTTTGGCAAGAGGACGGTAGGTAGGTATTTAATTAATGTCACATTGGAACAACATAACGGGCTATTGGCGACGGTCCGGGATCAAACCCGAAGCGAAAGATCCAAGGACAACACCACGTAATTTTGAACCACGGTCAGATGACGAGGTCATGCATGAGCTGGCACCCCACTCTCCAAACTTCCACATCACGCCAACGTGAGGCAAGAGGACGGAGATTTCTGTCGATTTTTACTTCGATTCACGCAATCCAGCGGAAATCTCTAAATTCAACTCATACATAGGAGCAATAAAGGGGCCATCGAAGTCATAACATTACCACCATGCCGAAGGCGTGAAATCTGCAACATTGACGTTTGTACAAAAACCTGTTCATAGTTGTGATGCTTCGGGAAAAATAGAGTTACGACTCAAAAGTTGTTTTTTCATGAAAATTGGCATTTCCACTAAGAATCTAGATGATTCGTGGCTTTGTCATAGCATAAAACATGAAATGGTGACTCGAAAAATGCAGTTAGGTGAAAATCGCCAAAATGCAGATTGGTGCTTTTGGCGTGGTAGTAATGATAACGTAACATTAATTGGTTTTTACAAATTGTGTGCGAAAAAGGTTATTTGACATTTTCTTCCTGCTTCATCCTACAATCATTTATCCATTTTTATACGACAAATATTTGTCCATGAGTGTTCCATGTCTCATTTACAGCCATAGGCTGGAGTAAACAATCTAAACATTTCAAAACTATTTCATATTCTTTATTAACCCTTCTGGTGGTTGTCTCGACGAGGTATAGCGTCATTAGAAGAAAACTGGGCCAGATCTTGATCTCGTCATTATAAAAGAATCGGTAGTATCTTGTTGACGATATATTTCGTCATTAAAAGAAAACTGACCCGATCTTGATCTCATAAAAAATCGGCAGTATCTTGATGGACGAGATGTCTCGTCATTAGTTAAATTGGTCAGATCGTGATGGACGAGATATCTCGTTGAAACCACTTGGAGGTTTGATAAGGACTTGAACAATCTTTTTATTTCAATATAGCTTTTTTTATAGTCCTCATGGTCAAGTAGCACAATCTCTAAGGCAGCTCCATCTCTTCAAAAGAAAAAAATAAATTTAAAAATCACCTTATTAAAGGTTCGCGCTCTACGTTTTAATCATCTGATATTACCAGCCCCTCCCCAAAAAATAGTTTGTTATCTGCGTAGACCCCTCCAGATGAATATCCTGGGTTCGCCCTTGTGGCCTTCCATACCCATTAGACATTCCGATGTGGTTTTAACTCGCTTAGGTATCGGACACACGTTTCACTCTCAGGTATCTTGTTAGAAGAGAGTGCCCCTGTGTGTGGAGTATGTGCTGTTCCTTTTACCAATCAGCATATTTTAATCAATTGTCCAGTTTTCAATAGTCATAGCATATACTCTCTTTTGACAACTCTGTTTTAACTTTGCAGGATTGGATTAGAGAAAATCCTCATTCAAATCTTTTTAAATTTTTAAGCAGTATCAAGTTTTAAATTCTATAATATATATTTTTATCATTCACATACATCTTTTTTCAATGGACCATCTGCATTAAAAATATCTGATCATTTACTTTTTTGATCAATATTGATTTTTTACTATTGACTAAGCTATGGTAAAGGGAAATATATATATATATATATATATATATATATATATATATATATATATATATATATATATATATATATATATATATATATATATATATATATATATATATATATATGAAGATCGAAGGACAAAAATTGTTCCTTGCCAAAAGCTACTGACAGTTTGAGAACAGATTTTTGCACCAGAGGCTGGACACTACAGGTCAGATTTGGATGCGAAGATAAACCACCAGGAGGGTTAAAAGTAAATATTAATTTTTATCAAATCCCTGCAATTGTATTGCTATTCAGAGACGAGAAGAGAGCATTTTAACTGTCATCTCACAAACGTCTGGTGAGTCAGAAACAACGCAGTAGGTGCCTTTTCTTACTTCGTCATGTAGACCCATTAACCCTCCTGGTGGTTTCTCGACGAGGTATCTCGTCATTAGCAAACATGACCAGACCTAGATGGACGATATATCTCGTCATTAGAAAAAAACTGACCATATCTTGCGGTCTCGTCATCACACAAAAAAACGGCAATACCTTTATGACGAGATATCTCGTCATTAGCAAACTTGGTCGAATCTTGATGGACGAGATAGCTCGTCGAAACCACTTGGAGGGCTAACAGGAGCCATTGACAAAACTCGGCCTTTTGCTAGTCTTTATGAATATTAAATAGTTAAAAATTTGACATTGAGAACATGTATATGTTAACCCTCGAGGTGTTTTGATGAGATATCTCGTTCACGATTTGGTCACTTTTGCTAAGGACGAGATATATCGTCGAGACAAAACTGCCCTATTGTTAATGAAAATCTAAGCAGGGAAAACAAATTGTCCCTTGCCCAGAACTGGTGACCGTTTGGAACAGGTTTTTGCAGCAGAGGATGGATAACAGGACAGATTTCGATGTGAAGATAAACCCCCTGAGGGTTAAACGCTAATATTCGTTTTTATCTAAGCCCTGTAATCGTATTGCTATTCACAGACAAAACGATAAAGTATTTTAATTGCCTCCTCACAAATGTCTGTTGAGCCATAAACAACTTAATTGGTGTCTTTTTCTTACTTCGTCATGAAGACCCATTAACAGGAGCCATTAAGGAAGATCAGCCCTTTGCTAGTCTTTAAGAATATTCAATTATTACAAAAATTAACGATGAGAACATTTATATGTTAACCCTCCAAGTATTTTGACGAGATATCTTTGCCATGATCTGCTCAATTTTGCAAAGGGAAGAGATATTTCCGAAACAAAACTTCCCTACTACTCGAAGGGGAAAGAATATCCAAGTAGGAAAAACGAATTGTCCCTTGCCCAGAACTGGTGGCAGTTTGGAACAGGTTTCTACACCAGTGGCTGGACATTAAGGCAGTTTTCGAAGCGAAGATAAACCACCAAGAAGGTTAACAAAACTAGTATAGTTCAAATGAGTATATTTTATCCTAACTATTACTCCTCAGCAAGAGATACATTTTCTTACTTTGTTCTGGAGACCCATTAACAATCTTGATCTCTCGTCGAAACCACTTGGATGGTTAATGGTCTGTGTAGTAGCAGATATCAATTCCTACAGTTAATTCCCAAGGAAACCGGTATCTTGTGTTGTGGGTCAGCCTCTAATATATCATACGCTCAGGTGTGGAACAACGGTCTATGTGGAAAAACCGGCTGGACTCGTATTTGTGTACTAGATTACGAAATTCCTAAGCCGCGATCTTGTGGTTTGGTTCTCTAATTATTTTCTGTGCATTAAAATATATTTTACTACCCTAAATGAAAGGGGAAAAGTGAAGATAACTTAAGCACGATATATTCATTCTGCAACCTGCAGTCTTCCTTGCATGACATCTAACCAGTTTTGACCTTCCAAATCAATATAATCTTTCCTAGGATTCTTTTAATTATATATATGGTTATTATATATGGTTGTAATTCATATACCATATATATAATTCATATTCATATACCATATATATAATTCATATGGTTATAATTCATATATATAATGTATATACCATATATATAATTCATATATATATGGTTATATATTCATATATATAACCATATATATGGTTATATATATGGTTATTTAGTCATTACACGTGTTGTGGGGAACGCAATACTACAGTGCTTGGAAATCTCATGACGCTCAGAGGGTTAACAGTCATGCAGGGGAACTAGTTAGAAGTCGTGCAACTAAAACTTGTTAAAAGTGATGCAGTGAAAACTAGATAAAAGTCATACAATGAAAACTACTTAGGACGTTATGCAGTGAAAACTAATTAGAAGTCATGCAGTGAAAACTAATTAGAAGTCATCGAGTGAAAACTACTTAGAATTCATGCAGGGAAAACTAGTTAGAAGTCATGCAGTGAAAATTATTTAAAAGTCATGCAATAAACACTACTTAAAAACCACGCTGGGAAAACTAGTTAGAAATAATGCAGGGAAAACTAGAACTCATGCAATGAAAACTTAGAATTCATGCAATGAAAACTTAGAATTCATGCAATGAAAACTTAGAATTTATGCAGGGAAAACTAGTTAGAAGTCATGCAGTGAAATAAAGAAATATGAATTCATAATCTTCATACATTTTATTTCTTGGTGAATGATTAATAACTGCCATTTTATTTAACTCTAGTTTGGTAAGATACTTAAAACTTGCGTACCATGCATTACTTTAGTTGCAGAGATATTCAATCTTTTCATAACAACCTGCGAATTGTAGGAGGCGCAGGTTAGATGCCTGTCCTCTCCTGTGTTGGTATAACTTTCCGTGTATGTATAGTCCATTACTTGATGTTATATGTCTTGTGTTTGGCGAAGCATGGTCAAATAGGACCCTTGCGCCTTAAAATCCAATCAACCAACCTGTCCAAATACAAATTTAGCCTTCAAGCGAAATTTTTCAATACGGTTCAGATTTTTATACGGCATTTAAAAAATTGCCTTTCTAACTTTCTGGACACCGTCAAAATCAAATCCAGCTCTGGTGTTGACCTCGTCATCTGACCGTGGTTAAAATTTTCGAGATGTCTTTGGATCTTTTCCTTCGAGATTGATCCTGGACCGTCACCAATAGCCTGTTATGTTGCTCCTGTGCGACGTAAATCCAACTACCTACCTACCGAAATGAAATCAAATACAACTCTGGTGTTGACCTCGTCATCTGAATATGGCACAAAACAGGTAGGTAGGTAGGTATTTTAATTAACGTCATTCTGATCAACACAACGGGCTATTGGCGAATGTCCGGGATCAAACTAGAAGGGAAAGATCGAGGACAACACCTCGTAATTTTGAGTCACGGTCAGATGACGAGTGGCACAAAACAGAAAAACCATATGTGTATAATCATGTGATGCATCCCATTTTACTTTTGCCACTCAGATTCTAACAATGAAATTGTTTGCTGGTTAGTCAGATAGTTTTGTTGCTTTTACCAGGAATCTATCATTTTGTAGGGTTTGGATTACTCAAGCCAGCACTCCAGTTATCCTGATTGCCCGTCATCTGAACGTGGTTCAAAATTACGACGTGTTGTCCTCGGATCCTTTCATTCGGGATTCATCCCGGACCGTGGCCAAGAGCCCTTCGTGTAGCTCCAGTTTGACGTAAATTCAACTACCTACCGAAATGGGGCTCCGAACCAATGTAAACACAGCAATTTGTAGCCAGTCCCTCTCATCTCCCATACCAACTCCCCGTAACATTGTCTCCCCCAACGCAACCTCCGCATTCCCCTCCAAGCAGCAAGTTCAAAGTAAGAAAGAAAAGAAACACGAAAAACAGTAGGCGACTTGACTGACTGTATGGGTGAAAATGACGCTTGGCATGTCTGCCTTTGATAGAATTGTCAAGTGGTAATTGTTGGGCTTCGTTGCCGTCACGCGAAGCCGACCTCCTAGGAAGATCGCTGCCTTGCTTTTTTTTGACACCCGTGCTTGCGTCATTAATTGGGAAAACCTCAATCCTAACCTTCCCCTCTCTCGTTTTAAGGACTGAGCACGCACCAGACTTTTCGCACTTCGGACTCGATTCTTGCGGGAACAATACCAATTAGCAAGAACACACCAGTGCTTGCTACACTAATTGGGAAATCTCAATCCTAACCTTCCCCTCACTCGTTTTAAGGACTGAGCACGCACTAGACTTTTCGCACTTCGGACTCGATTCTAGCGGGAACAATATTAATTAGTAATGTAGCAAGAACACCAGTGCTTGCTACATTAATTGGAAAACCTCAATCCTAACCTTTCCTTCACTCGTTTTAAGGACTGAGCATGCACTAGACTTTTTGCACTTCGGACTCGATTCTTGCGGGAATAATACTAATTAGTAATGTAGCAGGAACCCCAGTGCTTGCTACATTAATAATTGGGAAATCTCAATCCTCACTTTCCTGTCACTCGTTTAAACCCTCCTTGTAGTTTTCTAGACGAAGTATTATGTCATTAGCTAAGCTGATCAGATCTTCATGGAAGAGAAATCTCATCATTAGAAATAAACTAACCAGATAAAACTAACCATCATAAAAAAATCTGCAGTATCTTATGACGAGATATCTCATCAAATATTAGCAAAATTGATCAGATCTTGATGGACAGAATATCTCTTCAAAAACACGTGCAGGTTAAGGACTGAGCACGCAACAGACTTTTCTCACTATGGATTCGATTCTTGTGTGAACAGTACTAATTAGTAACGAAAGAAACCAGTGCTTGCTACATGAATTGGGAAAACGTCAATCCTAGCATTTCCCTCACTCGTTTTAACCCTCTAAGAGGTTTAGATGAAGTAGGTAGGCAGTTAATTAACGTCGCTCTGGAGCAACACAAAGGGCAAGAATCCGGGATCAATCCCTAATGGAAAGATCCGAGGACAACACCTCGTAATTTTGAATCACGGTCAGATGACGAAGTGAACACATGAGCTGCCCCCCCCCCACACTCTCCGAACATCCACACCAGCCCAACGCGAAGGTTTCGACGACATATCTCGTTCATCAAGATCCGACCAATTTTGCAAATGACGAGATCAAGAATGTCTAATGAATTCCGAATGAAGTTATTGCTGCTTTTTGATGATGACGAAATCAAGATCAGGTCAGTTTATTTCTAATGAAAAGATATTTCGTTCATCAAGATCTGGTTAGTTTTGCTAATGATAAGATACCTCGTCGAGATAACCACCAGGATGGTTAAGGATTGGGACCCTTGCTTTCTACATTAATTGGGAAGACCTCAATCCTAACGTTCCTCCACTCGTTTTAAGAACTAGAAGCGGTTGAGAATTTTCGGTCTAACATAGATGAGACTACTGAAAATGGTGTAGGAAGACGAATCAAACCACGGTAAGGTTAACCCTCCTAATGGTTGTCTCGACGAGGTATCACGTGATTATCAAAACTGGCCAGAGGCTGATGGAAGCGATATCTGATCGAAACCACTTGGAGGGTTAATCTAAGTAAGAGGGACCCATTGATTGATTCTGCCACTGGGAACAGGAAGAAAAAAATGGCTTCCTGGAGGATCTTTGATTTGAAATAAATTATTAAATATTTATGGACAGATAAATTTTGCCTGGTTTTACCTGTTTTAAAAATTCCAGAGCCTGGTGGTTTTAGGAGTTCGGTAGGGCTTTTGTAGAGTAACGTCGCAAAGTAATGAGGCATTAAACAAGTGGAGAGATTTAGGACAGTTTATTTCATACAAGAATTTAAATGTTTTCCAATTAGAAAGGGGGCCGGGTTAGCCCGGTTGGATGAGTAGCGGATTAACAAACGGAGGTTGCGAGTTCGAAACTCGAACCAACCAAAGACCATCTTGTACGTGGGGGCTGGTGCACGTGAATCTATAGTGGCCTCAAATGTCCTATTGTTGGTGTGGTGTGGAAGTTTAGAGAGTGGGGTGCCGTCTCAGGTGTTGACATCGTCATGTGATCGTGATTCAAGATTACGATGTGTTGCCGTCGGATCATTCCCTTCGGGATTGCGACCTCACCGTCACCAATAGCCCGTTGTTTTGCTCCAGTGATAAGTAAATTCATCTACCTACCTAGCTCTTCCACCTGAGGCCGGTAGCTGGTTAAATTTCCCAGACCGATCATTACTTGATGTCTGTTTTGTGTTTGGCGCAGCATGGCCAAATATGGCCAACCCAACCAACACAGACAGATCATGCGAGCCAGTCCATAACTGAATTCATTGCCACTACTTGATGTTGTCTATCTGTCTTGTTTTGGGCTCAGAATATGGCCCTTGTGCCATAAAACTAAACCCAACCAACTCAGACCAATCATGCAAGCCAGTCTATGACTGAGTACTTGTCCGTTACTTGATGTCGTCTGTCTGGTTTGCAACTTGGCAGAATGTCCCTTGTGCCATGAAACCCAACCCAACCAACCCAGACCAATCATGCGAGCCAGTCCATGACTAACAGTCCATTACTTGATGTCTGTCTTGCGTTTGGCGCAGCTTGGCCGAATACGGCCCTTTCGCAATAGAAACCCAAACAACCCCGTCCACTCCAAAACAAATCGAAAACCCAACAGGAAGTCAGACCGAGAATTATATCCACCAGTTACTCATCTGGTACGGTTCGATTATTCATCATCCCGCAATTTACCACGTAATCCGATTAACCGCACATTATCTCACCAAGGATCCACAAGTCCAACCACCCAAGCTCTCGACAAACAAGCCCGTTGCTGGCAATTTGCGTTTCAACGCTCCCCCCGCAGTACCTTCTAATAAAGACATCATCTCCCCTTGCCTGACCCTGAAGTTCCAGAGAACTGCAGATGCGGTCTGAGATATAATTACGTTTGGGGGAAGTCATATCTAGAAAGGGAGGCGGTGCCACTGTGGTTAGGGTATCCGTCTCGATTTTTTTCGGTACCCGTTTCCGCAGCACTAGTTTGGTGTTAACAGGTTACCCTGGTGAATCTCCCTTGACGCTTGAGCTGTTGTGGCCGTTTCACCCCGGGGCGAAAGGGGGCAGCAGCGAGAAGGTTGAGTGCGATGCATTCCTCTCAATTATTTCGAGAGGGGTTCGTGGGCAGACAAACAAATAAAAAATGAGAGCAAAAACCTGTTTAGGTAAACACGCTGATGAATTATTTTGCTTGGGGAGGACTGCCGAAAACAATTTCGCGTGCAGCTTCAACTGAAGCCTGAGAAAGCATTTTTCTTGGAACAGCTGAAACTCGTTATATGCTTGACTAAAAGGCGTCTTTATGTATATATTTAATGTTTGCTAGACATATTTAAAGATCAGTACTGACAATTCGGATATTTCCCTTGAGGGATTGATCCCGAACTGTCGCCAATAGCCCGTTGTGTTCCAGTGCGACGTTAATTAAAATACCTACCTACACTACTGACAATAAAGGTCTCCAACTAAATGTGAACATGCAGGGCCTTCTTAATGTATGGGGCACTGGTAGCCCAGTTGGAAGAGTAACGTATTGGCAACTGGAGAGTTGCGAGTTCGAATCCAACCAAAGACCGTCTTGTACAAAGGGGGCTGGTGCACGTTAACTCTGTCGTGGCCTCAAATGTCTTCACGTTGGTGTATAGCCCGCCAATAGCCCGTTGAGTTTCTCCCAGTGCGACGTTAGTTAAATACCTACCTACCTTCTTAATGCAAAGGCTGTGGAAGATTCGAAGGTGGTACGATTCCTCTTTGGGTGTTTTTTCTCTTCTGTGTAAGTAAAAACTTTCCTTGTGTGTGTATGTCCTTGTACTTGACGTTGTTTGGCACAGCTTGGCCAAATATGACCCTTGCGTCATGAAAAACCACAACCAACCGGAACGCAGGAGTTAAAGTACGATCCCATGTTTTTTTAATAATCTGAATAGTTTAAGTAGCGTTGTTTTATAAGGCAAAAGCAACTAGACAAATGTACGAGAAACTGAAATATCACTTTCATAGCCTATGAATAAAAATGGTTAGCTGTGTTTCATGGCGCAAGGGCCATATTTGGCCAAGCACAGATTGGCAGATAGTTGAATTTACGTTGCACTGGCGCAACACTACAGGCTATTGGCGACGGTACGTGATCAATCCTGAAGGGAAAGATCGAGGATATTTTAAACCACGGTCACAATTTTAAACCACGGTCAGATAACGAGGTCAACACCTAAGTTGGCATTCCCACTCTCCAAACTTTCACACCAGGTCAACGTGAGGACATTTGCGGCCACGTCCGACCAGCCCTTAAGTACATGACATCGTTTGGTTGGATCAAGTTCCGAACTCTCAATCCTCCAGTTACTAATAAGGGCCGCGGTGGCCCGGTTGGAAGAGTAACGGACTTGCAACCGAAGGGTTGCGAGTTCGAATCCAGCCAAACACCGTCGTGTACAAAGGGGGCTGGTGCACGTTAAATCTGTCGTGGCCTCAAATGTCCTCACGTTGGCGTGGTGTGGAAGTTTGGAGAGTGGGGTGCCAGCTCAGGTGTTGCCTCGTCATCTGACCGTGGTTCAAAATTACGTGGTGTTGTCCTCGGATCTTTCCCTTTGGGATTGATCCCGGACCGTCACCAATAGCCCATTGTGTTGCTCCAGTGTGACGTTAATTGAAATACCCAAATACCCTTTCAATCGGGCTTCCAACCAGAGACCGTCGTGTACTTGGAGAGTTGGTGCATGTTAAAACTTTTGAGACCTGGATAGTCCTCATGTTGGTGCGGTGTGGAAGTTTGGAGAAAATGGTGCCAGCTCAGGTGTTTACCTGTTCATGTGACCATGATTCAATATTACGATGTGTTGTCATCTGAGCTTTCCTTTTGGGATTGTTCCCGGACCGTCGCCAATAGCCCTTTGTGTTGCTCCAGTGCGACGTTAATTCAACCGTCTGGTTCCGAATCCACGACTCTAACTAACTGAGCTACCGCGGCCCGCCAAACACAGCACAGACAACATGAATGAAAACGACCTATTCGCCTGAAGGAAAACTATCCCACTTGAGATCTGTGCATGTCACGATAAGAGAAAGATACTCCCAGAGTAAAGAGGTGACGAAAAGTTCCTTTCATCTATCGAAATCAACGGATGCTAGCACTGCGACAACAAACTTATTTCAGCAGAAAGTGAGGACTTATAACTCTTAATACACGGATAAGGACGTGTCATCTGCCGCAAGAATGCCTACTGTTCTCGAAGCCTTCACGTCCACATTGCTCGGTGCTGAACGACTTGCGTGTGAACGGCGCAACAAAAAATATATACTCGATCCTAACAAGCCCACTTAAAGTAAATTAGGAGTAGTTTAAGTCACCAGAGGTTGAAGAGGCAGTTTAAGTTTTGACAGCTAAACCAGAGCCTATTACCAAATTGAAAGGGAAGAAATAAATCTGAAGATTAGCCACACCCAATCCTTCTAATTCTGTTCGCTGCAGTCGTGATGTTTTCCAGCTTTCTCGCGTCTCATTCAGAAAGGGGAGTCTGTCTTATTTTTTTAGATATTCATACGTAGACAAGTCAATTAAAGCAATAAGACGGACAGACAACAGTCATTGTGGGATGGTAAGAATTTCGATCCATAATTTGCAAGCCCATAATTTGATGGAAGTATTCGAATACAAAAGTACTCGTGTACTATATTATTAAAAGTATTCGCTGTACTAAATTCTTAAAAGTATTCATAAAACTCGATTCTCAAAAGTATTCGTTGTAATCGATTCTTTCTCGTTTCATTCGAATACAGTAGTGTTCATCCGAAGTATTCAGATACAAAATTATTTGAATGCTAAGCTATTCAGATACAAAAGTATTCATCCAAAGTTATTTGAACACCTAAGTATTCAGTTACAAAATTATTCACAGCTTTACATCGCAGCTGACTGATTCTTATCGATTAAAAGTTTTTTAATGCGTATTCGAAGCATTTTTTTATACTTGAAAGTACTCGAATACCAAATATTCGATTCTTAAAAGTATTCGATTCTACCCATCTCTACCCGTAATGGAATGCAATAGGGGTTCTTTTTAAAGCGATGAATCCGACAATTCAGTCGATGTGGAACTAACGTGCCAAACAAACTCAATATCACTATTTCCCAAGATTTATGCTGACAATGGAGGAAGCTGTGCTCACTTGAATTTTGTTTTCTTTTTCTGACCCCTGTCATCACCAATGAAATTTGTTTTAAGTTTTGATGAAGTTAGATACTTTAACTGATAAGACCTCTGAATATATTAATCGAAAGATCAATACACACACAAGTTCCTTGATTCAGTGGGGCATAATTTGGGTAAGTGCTGTTGTTTCGTAAAATCGTCCAACAAAGGGTTTGTGAGTATTGAACGTCGCTTTTTCATCAGCTACAAAAGATTTTCTACACCATCACAAGCTTTATTATTATGAAAACAGGGAAACGATTTATAAAACTTATATTTTAAAACAGACTACCATATGCAGTGGCGACATCCAGTCGCCCTAGATGACAGTTGTGCACAAAAGAGGAGAGATAGGGTCAACAGGATGATGAACGACCCTGGGAAGGGAACCAGACAGCGAGAGGCTGGACCGAGACTTTCCGTCGGGGTTCAAAGGCCAATTGGGTCAGTGGGCACCCTTGACCCCCCTGACACAAACCAATAAAAGGACGCTGGTTACGCCGAGAAGCGATGACAGCGCCAAAAGCCCACCCCCAAAATGGCAGGTATAAGAAGGTGTGCACGGGTTTTTTGAGAGGTTCGGACGGTGTTCTGATTGCCACGTGACCCCGTGAGGTCTTGAGTTTTGAAGCTACCCGGGCATCCCGCCCAGATTGTCCCAGCGAAGGGACGCAGCAGTCGCGGCAGATAGCCGGACTTCCGATTTCTACAGGGCAGAGCGCCCGAAAGGCCACCCGGCCAGACGTCCAGCTTGGCCGGACTTGTGTTGGCACCCCGCCAGATCTGGTCTCATCCGAGATCCTTGTGAAAGGCCCGTAGCCTACAACTTTCCCATTGCTTGGGTCATCGCTACCTATACTATCGTGTGAGATGTTCTCTCAGTGTTAATCTATTCCAGAAAAATAAAAGGTTCTATTTTTAACCTGAGTTCTTAGTCGAAGTCGTTACAAAGTATTTATGATACAAAAATTTTAAAAAGCTTAAGTTAGTATAATACAGAGTGTCCTAAAAGTTCCCGTACTGATAATTCGTGAATTTATTGTACAAAAACAACAAACTTTAAAACAATTATTTTTATGCTAATGGTGAAAAGC
Organism: Meta bourneti; assembly: GCA_933210815.1. Lineage (NCBI taxonomy): Eukaryota > Metazoa > Arthropoda > Arachnida > Araneae > Tetragnathidae > Meta > Meta bourneti. The sequence continues at coordinate 74,741,826 of OW119934.1, read as the reverse complement.
ACTTTTAACATAACGTAGGAAAAAAATTTGAACTCACATTTATAATAAATGTTCAAAATGTCTCCCCTCCTTTCTTGAAGGCAAAGCTGAAGTCGTTTGCGCATATTTTAAGAAACGCGTTTCAAGATGCTGGGAGTGACTTCTTGTATCCTTTGAGTAATGGCAATTTTCAAATCATCTATTGTTTAGGGATTATCTTCATAAACTTTGCTCTTTAAATATCCCCACAGAAAAAGTCAGGGATGCTCAGATCAGGGGAACGAGGTGGACAAAGATTTCTTGAGATGAGTCGATCGACAAAAAAATCTTGAAGCATGCCCATGGTTTCATAACTTGTATGGCAGGCTGCACCGTCTTGTTGGAACCAAGAACCTCGTTCATTCACTTCTAATAATGCAACAAATTGTTGGATAAGTTCTCTGTATACAGTGCCATCAACATTTGACTCGAAAAACAGAGGCTCAACAATCCTTTTGCGTGATACGTCACACCAAACGCCAATTTTTTGAGAATGTAAAGGTTTTTGCATTTATGAATGGGGATTTGTCGTCGCCCAAATGCGGGAGTTTTGCACGTTCACATAACCGCTTAAATGAAACCATGCCTCATCGGGGAAAAATGTTTTGTTCAAAATGTTGATGTTGCGAATAAATCTCCGGAACCATCGGTAATAATTAAGCCGCTTCTTATTGTCCGGTGGCTTTAACTCCTGGGACATTTTTACACGATAAACACGAAAATGCAAAGCTCTTAAAGCCTTATGTGTCGATCCACGTGATGTGCCCATTTGTTGCGACAAACGCCTCACGGATTGATGAGGAGATTGCAATATCCTTCGTTGAGTTTCTTGCACAAAGTCTGGTGAAACGACTTTCGGTCTTTCACTCTTGTGTTTGTCTTCCACCGAAACTGTCTCACGAAATCGCCGAACGAGTTGATATAGCTCTATAAATATACGAGTATATTTACTCGGTATTGCATCATCTGGATATTTATGTCGCCAAAATTCTTTACATCTTTCATATAATTTACATTCAAAATAAGCCTCAAGCAGCGCAATTCTCGGAATGCGTGATAAACTCATTTTACAATGAAGAACAAAGTGACACGGAACTTTATTATCGCACAACTTGAGCGAGAAGAAAAACAAACGATAAAAATTAAAGAATCCATAAAATTATAAGCACTCGATAATATTCAATAATTAAAAAACACACGGGCAAATGATTTTTTTAAAGTTGGAGTACAGGAACTTTTAGGACACTAGAAGTAACTAGAATTCGTTAGAAATACGAATAAAAACACACATATCTGAAAAAGTCCTTCGACATTTCGACAATTATTATGGATAGAAATCCGGAAAAGTACAGACTGAGACCTCGTATTTTTTAATACATGACAGAAAATTCAACTGCAGTTAGGATTATAAGGGTAAAAAGTAAAAAGAACAACCCATTTGAAATCCATAGAAATGGAGAACATTTCAAAGCGACAGGCGCTGCTTGTCCGCTTTTGGACCTTGAGCCATAAAACGCAAGCCAACCAACTAAAGTGAGACTGAGATGTAGTGATGTATGGCAGGAAACCGTCATTAAAAATTAAAAAACTAAACTTTCAATGTCCAATTATGTAACTTTAAAATCACACGTATCAAATAGGTACAAAAATATGTTAGCATATAGAATATAGGCATAGAGTCCCTTAATTATCAGATGCAAGTTTAGAAAATAAAATATTAGGGGTACCCATAAGTAATGTCGTTTTTGCAAGCATATACTTTTGGGGTGTTTCTTAGTGTTGCTTTAGCATTGAGCTCATTCCAGTTTAGGTTGTTAAAGTGTATACACGTTGCGCTTTCAGCTTATATTTTTTAGTGTTAAATACCTTGGCGAAATGAATCATAGTAAACATGTAGAAGCTCATATTAGGCAGTGAATGCTCTTTCAGTTTAATTGCTGTCATAGCACAACTGCGAATATCAATGCAATTCATGCAAATTGTTTAGACGTTCGCGAGTGCTAACAATGATTCAACGGATTTTGTAAGTTTGCAATTTCGATTTTGAAGATGCCCCAAGAAATGGCCGTTCAGTTCAATTTGATGAAGACGTTTAGCGGGCTATTGTGGAAGAACTTCGCGAAACAATTGAGGAAATTTCAGAAAGGATGAATGCTTCTTGGTCAATAGTTCAACGCCACTTGAAATCCATTGGGAAGTTTCAGCATGCCGATGCATTGCTCAATGATGCCGTATGCTCAATGATGAGAACAAACTGCACAGTTCCTCCATATGCAACTTCTTCATAAACCGCCATAAAAAGAACCGTTTTTTGACCGTATCATAACGGGAAACGAGAAACGGGTTCTCTATCACTCAGTGATGAAAAAACAAGGGTTTCCACTGGAAAATCACCGAGAAAATCCCAAAGCTCAATATCAATGGAAACAAGATTCTCCTATGTGTTTGGTGAAGCATTTATGATGTGGTTCACTTTGAGCTGCTTAATATCAGAGAAATCGTTACTACAGACGTTTATTGTGATCAGCTTGGCCGATTGAAAGTAGTTATTCCAGAAAAACATCCTGTTTTGATCAACAGGAAAGGTGCTATCCACCAACATGGTAACGTGAGACCATATATTGCGAGGATCACTCAACAAAAAATTAGGGAACTCGGATGGGAAGTTCTTACCCATCCTCCATATTCACCTGATATTTCCCTATCAGATTATCATCTTTTGAGAACCTTACACCACTTTCTTGCTGGGAAAAATTTAAATTCTTATGAAGAGGTTAAAAACGCATAGGTTAAGTATATTGACTCCAAAACCCCAGAATATTTTAAAGCTAGGATAGAAAACTTGATAACCATATGGGGGAAGATCATAGAAAAATATGGTGACTATATAGTTTATTAAATGCCACTTTTTAAAATAATATTTAAAAATATATCTTACAATAAAAAAACTGCAGTATATATGTACCCTTAAGGCCCCGTTCACATGAGGCGTTTTCTAACACGCGTTTTACGTCAAAACAAAACGCGAGTAGCCAAAGTACATAGAGTTCTACTGGAGTGCTCACATGAAAAAATCGCGAGAATCCACGCGCTAGATAGCTTCGGCGCTTCAACAATCTCCGGTCGTTCAAGCGATTAGAAGGCTCGTTAGGGCTTTTTTATTCCCCTAGTCCAAGTTCCTATATTCGCGATCGTTAAAGACAAGAGTGAAAATTTCAACGGATTTGAAATCTGCGGAAAATTTTACACTAGATCGATACCTAAGATGTGATTTTCTTTAAATAAATAATTTTTCAACTGTAACTTTAATACACTCATGTCCAAAATTATCTTTACATGCATAAAATCGCGGATTTCTCAGAAACTGTGAACTATAATTTTATGAATTTGTGTGAAATTATACATAACATCATAACACATGAATACAAAGGAAAAATTTAACAGCACAGCATATGATATAAAACTGTAGCATGAAACAATAAAAATGGCAATAATATGTGGTAAGAAGAGTTCAGAAAAAGAACAATTCAGAAAAAAAATTAAGGCTCATGAATTTAATATGGAATGTGATCTCCCCTGACGTGTACACACATATCACAACGTGTTTTAATGCTGGCAATAATGTTGTTAACCACAGTTTGGGGAATTAAGTTCAACTCCTCCAGCAATGCCGTCTTCAGGGCATTTATATTTCTAGGAGGAGGATGTCTCCGTGCAACTGCTTTTCCAAGGTAGTCCCATTAGTTCTCTATCGGGTTCAGACCAGGAGATTTTGCTGGCCACGGTATTCCCTCAATGGCTTCAATTTCAAGGAATTCGTCAACGAGGTTTGCTCGATGTGGACGAGCATTATCGTCCATAAATAAAAAGTCAGATCCATATGCACCTCTGAAAAGTGTTACATAAGGTTCTAAGACCTCATCCCGATATCTATGGCCAGTCACAGATCCGCTGTTGAAAACGTGTAGGGGCGTACGTCCATCGATCACTATTCCTCCCCATACCATCACACCTGCACTGCCAAAACGGTCACGTTCCATAATGTTCAAAGGAAGATTTCGCGTTCCTGGCTCCCTCCAGATGTAAACACGTTTAGAATCAGATGTTAAACTAAACCATGACTCATCAGTAAAGAGAACATGGGTCCATTGGTGTTCACTTCAGTTCTGATGTTCTTTGCACCAATTAAAGCGATCCCTCTTTTGTTGTGACGACAGTGAAACACATACCATTGGCTTTCTGGCATAAAGGCCTTTTTCATTAAGCCTTCTGTATACAGTTTGCCGTGATACCACTTTTCCAGTGGCGGATGCAACCTCTGAACTTAACTGCCGAGCAGTAGACTTCCTGTTACGACGGGCAGTTATTGCCAGATATTGATCTTGAGAAGCTGTTGTTATTCGTTTAAGACCTTGTCCAGGCCTCCTTACAACAGTTCCAGAGGTCTGAAACTGTTTCCATAGCGTAGAGACTGTCAGTCTTGAAATATTCACACATCTAGCTGCTTCCATTATTGTCTGCCCTGCTTCTAAACTGCCGATAATTCGCCACTTCACAGATCCTTCCAAATGATACTTCGGAGCCATAACAAACTGTTTTGAGTCCTTACACACTGAAATCAAACGCTGTGTGACGAAGCATCTTACACTCCTTTTCCCGGAGGTGTTCCTCTCCCCTTTTCAGACTATGGAGGCGCCGATCAGCCCAGCAGCCATGGTTCGGTGCCGGGGCACAAAAGGTGAATGGGAACCGAAGCCCCTTCATCTCTGCCGACGCTCCCAGGGTTTTGAAGGAATTCGGGGACAGTTCGTCTCGGCGGCGCCCGAACATTCTGGAACTCATGAGAAAAAAAAAGAAAAATCCACCAGGAGAACTTTGACCAATGGGGGACGAGAGGACGTCCCCCACCGCCTTTTGCCGACCCGAGTCCGGGGAGGATGAAGGCAGACGACGCTAGAACTTCAACGGTGTTGGGAGTTTCTCTCAGAGGTCCCAGGAAGGGTACCGCCTTTAAGTCCCGTTGCGGGCAAATTTGTTTTCTGTACTGTACATATTTCATGTAACTGGAGATATTTCTTTGTTATTAAATAATCCAGAAAGCAGTACAACCATTAGTACTCATTTATACGATTTCCCACCACATAGTGTGAAGACGCTACAGCTATTAATTATATTTCTATTGGTGGCAGCTTATCGGATGCGGATTTTCGTTAAATCAAATCTGCGGACCCGTTCGTCGTTACTGTACTGAACTCTATAGTCAACTACAGCGTAAGCCGCGTCCCAGACGTTTGAAGGAGAGCAGTCGACTTCAGCGTGAGCCGGGCGTTTAACTCTTCAAAGGAGCCGATCCAGGTCTCTGAAATCAGCGAGTCAACTTCAGCGTGAGACGGGCGCTAAACTCTTCAAAGGAGCTGTTCCAGACCTCTGAAATCAGCGAGTCAACTACAGCGTGTGCCGCGTCCAGACGTTTGAAGGAGCGCAGTCAACTCCAGCGTGAGCAAAGCGACGGAGTGGAATCTTGGACCCGACCTTGCGAGATTGATGACAAGGGAGCCTGATGTTCTGATGTGCGAAAAGGTAGGCCTATTTGGAGATTTTTCTTTTGAAAGGCATAATTCTATGTAGTTTTCCAAATTGTTAGCGAGAGAGTTTATATTCAGTGAAAGTAGGGTAAAACTTTAGTGTTTAATTTAATTTAATGGCATTAGCAATTGTGTTTTCAGTGTATTTTGTTAAAGTTAAATTTACTTCAGAGTGATACCTAGTGTGGGAATTTGTACATCTAAGAAAGTAAGGTTTATTATTGTGCATTGTGTGATTAGTAGATGATAAGAACTCAGTTTTGAAATCTAGTTGACAACTTTTCTTCGGAGTAGAGAATTTATTTTTGATCTAGTAAGAAATTGTAGAAGTTTAGTGTGTATCGTTGAGAGTACCCTTTAGGTAATATTAATTCATTTAGGGTAAAATATGGCTTATTTAAAAAAGCAGAAAAAGCAGGTCTTATTATTATTAGCGGCATAATTTGAAGTTAGCGTATCTAGCTCAGATGTTAAAAATATCATTCGGTCCATATTGAGTGCACCGGATTATGATGAGGAGACCGGAATAGCTTTTGTGGATAGGATTTTGGATGAATTAGAACAAGAACGTCTTGATAAAGTAGCAGAACAAGAACGTCTTGATAGTTTAGCAGAGCGCGCGCATGAGTTGGAGAAATTAAAAATTAATGCTTCATTTGGGAACGCAAGTTTGGCGTCAACTACTACGCCAGCTGAGGAAATTGTTAGGCGCGTAAATTTAAAGGACTTAGTGCCTAAATTTGATCCCAAGGTGTTGGACATCGCCCTATTTTTCATGATTTTTGAGCGGCAAGCGAACAAAGAAAGTGTGCCAGAAAACAAGTGGGTGTCCCAATTAATTCCTTTATTGCCTGCGGATGTTTCTGAAATTATAGTTAAAATACCAAGGGAATGGAATGATGATTATTATCATGTTAAAAAGGTATTATTAAAGAGATTTAGACTCAGCTCCGGAGACCTGAGAATTAAATTCGAAGAACATGGAAGAAAGGTTGGGGCGTCATGGTCAGATCTTGTGTTTGAATTAAAAGGGTATTTAGACAATTGGCTGGAGTCGGTTGAGGTGACTGATTTTGATTCACTTAAGGAGTTAATGCTACGGGGTTTAGCCCGGCAGAATTAGTGCACGGACGGAATCTTCGTACCCCCCAGACTTTGATTTTTGAAAATTGGTTAGAGCCGGATAACTCGGATCCAAATGTAGTCGAATATATTTTGGGAATAACCAATAGGCTAAAAAAATGGATGGAGCTTGCGGCCGAACAAATGACCGACAAGCAGAGCAAACGAAAATTGTGGTATGACAGGAATGCCGTATCGCGGGTTTTTAGGGTTGGAGATCAGGTGCTGGTATTGTCCACGTCGAAGTTAAACAAGATGGCAGTGAACTGGATAGGGCCAGGGACTGTGACCAGTAAAATCTCCGATACAAATTATCTGGTGGACCTCCCAGAGAAAAGGGATAAATCCACAATATACCATGTGAACCTCATTAAGCCCTATTTCAAGCGACCCGAATGTGTTAATTTGATAATGGACGAGGAGAGTGAAGAGGTGGAGCAGGAGGCAGAAATACCTTACCCCTTACCCGATCCTACCCAATTTGATCTCCAGGAGATGATAAGAGAGAGCGCTTTGGTGGAAAGGTTAACGGTGGAACAGATAGGGAGTTTTGGGTGCATGTTGCGAAATCATAGCAAGGTGTTCTCCTCGGACCCGGGTTCTACGCCCCTGTTAGAGATGGATATCGAGCTTACCAGTAGTGAGCCCGTTAGAGCTAGGCCCTACCGCATGTCTCCTAGACAAACAGAAATTTTGAGGGAGGAGATTACAAGACTCTTGGATTTGGGGGTGATAGAAGTGGGGCAGTCCGATTACGCATCGCCCATGATTCTGGTAGAAAGTCAGGGAAAACCACCACGTCCTTGTGTGGACTACCGGCGATTGAATGCCATTACCAGAATCCAGTCGTTTCCTCTCCCCAATATAGAAGAGGTAGTAGAGCGGGTTAGTGCCGCACCTTATATAACGGTGATGGATTTAACGAAAGGTTACTTTCAAATTCCTTTGAAAAAAAGTGCGCAGAGGTACGCCGCTTTTGTGACGCCATTTGGAGCGTTTATTCCCAAAAAGATGATGTTTGGGCTGGTGAACGCTCCCTTTTATTTTTGCAAGCTAATGGCTCAGGTTTTGGGAGGTTTGGAGAGAATTGCATCTCCTTATATTGATGACATTGCAATTTATTCAAAAACATTCGAAGAGCACGTTAAGGATGTGAGTTCGGTATTGGATAGGTTGTTAGAGGCACGGCTTACTGTAAAGCCTTCTAAGTGCAAATTTGCGCAAGACCATGTTAGGTTTTTGGGTCACGAAGTGGGAAGTGGCAAACGCTCCCCTAGTGAAGCAAAAATTAGGGCCATTCATGAATTCCCCATCCCAACAACGAAGACGCAAATTAGGTCGTTTTTAGGGTTGAGTGGTTATTATGCCAAGTACGTCCAAAATTACAGCGTCATCGCGGTCCCCTTAACAAATGCGTTGAAAGGGAAAACCCGGAAAGAGAAGGTAGATTGGAATGAGGAGTGTCAGGCGGCTTTCGAGGCACTGAAGAATGCTTTAGTAACCAAGCCCGTCTTGTATGCTCCGGATTATTCGAGAGAGTTCACGATGCAAACGGATGCCAGCGATTCCGGTGTGGGTGTTGTTTTGTCCCAAAAGATCGAGGAGGATGAGCACCCCATAATTTATCTCAGTAAGAAGTTTTGGAGAGCAGAGCGAAACTACGCAGTGGTCGAACGCGAGCTCGCAGCCATCGTATATGGCGTAAGGAAACTCCACTACTATCTGGACGGTCAACTTTTTGTTATAGAGACGGACCACGACCCCCTGACCTACCTGAATAAAATGATTGAGACGAATGGTCGTTTAACTCGATGGGCCCTGTTTCTACAACAGTACCGATTTGAGGTAAGACATAAGCCGGGGAGCAAAAATGGCAACGCGGATGGTCTCAGTAGAGCTGGAAATCAGAAAATTTAGGAAGGTGTCCAAAACCAAGACATCATCAATTTTATTTTTACTTGTATTTTTAGGTGTTATTTTCGTTAATATTATGTAATGTAAATATTTGTTAGTTGGTATGTAAAGATTTGTCACTAGATCGCACAACTGAGATTTAGTTTCGGAACCCAAATTTGTATTTCCGAAGCATGTTATTTTGGTTAAAACTCAATGTTTAGTATGAGTTGAGGATTCCGGGGATTCGGGTGAATGCCTCTCAGGGGACTATCTTAAGATGGACTTACTTTCAGGTTTAGCCGAAGTTTCCAGGTTACCTTGGAAACTTCGTCTTTATGGGGGGAGGAGTTGTGACGAAGCATCTTACACTCCTTTTCCCGGAGGTGTTCCTCTCCCCTTTTCAGACTATGGAAGCGCCGATCAGCCCAGCAGCCATGGTTCGGTGCCGGGGCACAAAAGGTGAATGGGAACCGAAGCCCCTTCATCTCTGCCGACGCTCCCAGGGTTTTGAAGGAATTCGGGGACAGTTCGTCTCGGCGGCGCCCGAACATTCTGGAACTCATGAGAAAAAAAAAGAAAAATCCACCAGGAGAACTTTGACCAATGGGGGACGAGAGGACGTCCCCCACCGCCTTTTGCCGACCCGAGTCCGGGGAGGATGAAGGCAGACGACGCTAGAACTTCAACGGTGTTGGGAGTTTCTCTCAGAGGTCCCAGGAAGGGTACCGCCTTTAAGTCCCGTTGCGGGCAAATTTGTTTTCTGTACTGTACATATTTCATGTAACTGGAGATATTTCTTTGTTATTAAATAATCCAGAAAGCAGTACAACCATTAGTACTCATTTATACGATTTCCCACCACATAGTGTGAAGACGCTACAGCTGTATTGGAGAAATTCACTCAGATATTCACTTTGCGCAAAGCGCTTGATTACCGTCGGATGACGTAACGCCTTGATTTGTAAATCAGAAACCGTTTGATCACCTTTGATTGGATAATGCTAATTTGGCTTGTCTTTCACGCATTCCCTGAAAAAATGGATTACATCGATTGGATATTTCATGGAATATCATTCTTTTTGGGTATTTAAATATAAATTTGGACGTAGTGTATTTTCGCGTTACACATTTGACGAATATAAAAGGGAGTATTCATCTCGTTTTTATAGAAAAGATATAACTTGATTGGAGTATTTTGTCTTAATCTACTGCTTTATATTTATGGCCATTAAAAATAGGATGAGAAAATTTAATCGTATTCCATTATTGAAGAAATTTACCCTGCTTTCACACAAAACTTGTAAAAATGTGATAGTTTATAACTAAAGGCGATAGTGGGTAGTTTTATTTCTGAGAATAACGTATACCTACAACTGTCCATTCTAGTTTTCATGTTCGACAAACGTCTTTAAAATAAATATAAAATTTAATATTCAATTTAAAAGCTAAACTTTAAAGTTATTTTTTTATTTGTCCTCAACCTGAAATGCGTAAGATAAGTTTCAATTTTCATTCATTTTTCACATCCTCGTGTTACATTGAACTCGATATCACTTTTGAAAATGAACTTCTGATTTACGGAACTTAATTTACTGTAAGCTTATTTTTCATAGAACTTATATTTTAATCTTGCAGTTAGTGTTATTACTACTTTAATCGAAATTTTTATATTATGCGTACGTGTAGATACAAATTCTATTAGCAATCTCCTGGTTTTCGATATATACTGTTTTTTGGTTTTTCTTTGAGATTTTTTTAGTTGTAATATAATTTTCTCGTTTCATCGTGGATTTTAATCAAATTTTAGTTGAAATATTTCCCAGTCGTTATTCCATTCGTGGTTCCATTTGTGTTACAAAACCTCTGAAAGAGGGTAGGTTGGGGGGTTAGTTTTTGTTTCGGATAGTCAGAACTCAGCGAAAATTGTGTTTAAAAATTAAAAAACTAATTATTGTTATATATGTGTTATTTGTGCTGATACGTTAAAATGTTTAGATAGGTTTTAAAAAATATAGATTTATTTGAATGAAAATTAAATACGTAGCTATATATCGTAGGAAACACGATAAAACCTTCAAAAATAACATAAAAAGAAAGGTTATCACCAGTGCTGGATTTTGTTTGCGTGTCACCTTTTTGATAGTACTTCGTAGACAATGCCATATGAACAAAAATTCCGTTTCCAATTTCCTGGTTCTAGAAATGTAGTTTTGGGGGATATATTTTTGCTTTACACTGTCAATTTTAAAATTTTAAGGAAATTGGTCATTTTCCAGTTAGTTTCGTTTTAATCAAAGTTTTATAGAAATATTCCAACTTTTCATACGCAGTTTCGCTCTTTTACGATAAATACAATACAAATGACTCATCTGCTAGCTTCTTGAGCCCAAAAAATCCGTGATCACCCCTTAGCACACAACAAATCCCTTTTACTATTTTTTATTGGTGGGTGAATCATCGACACTGGAGAGTGAAGATTATAGGGGTTTTCTGTCTTGTCTCGACAGTAAAAAACGAATACTTTAGGACTTTAGAATTAATGAAAATGTTTAATAATGCTACAATTTTTACTACATAAAGCACTGTTTCTCTGTGATCCGCTGGCTCATACTGGTTCCTAGGTCCAAAATAATCCCGTCATTCGAAAAATTTTGAAAAACGTACGAAAAGCTAACGTGCAAAAATTTACAATCGAGGTTGATGGCATTGGCATTGCACCGGAACGCATCGTATACTAGACGTTACGAAAGATTTAGCTGTTTAGGTTGTTACTTCTGGTCAGCAAGTCAATTATATTGCATTTATTTATGTATAAAGATTTAAGTTCAAAGACACTTTATTCACAGGCAATTAGGGTACAGATGTTTTACAAATCGAAAGATCATCAAATTTTTACGTCATTTTCAATATTTTTTATTTTTAGATTATCTTAGGCATTTTATTGGTAATTTTTATACATTTCTAAGTTAACCAAATCCAGGCTCTTGAGAACACAAGGAAATCAATTTTAGGTTGGGAAAAAAAGATTTTCAACCTATCTTTATGGCTGTAAAATTAAAACAGTTGATAATGGGGAAACAAAATATCTTATTAAAGTTACATTCCCTTTAAAAGCATAAGCCAGCGGATCACAGAGAAACAGTGCTTTATGTAGATCAAATTGTGGCATTATTAAACATTTCATTAACTAAAATCCTAAAGTATTCGTTTTTTACTGTCAAGACTAGAGTAAAAACCCCTATAACCTTCACTCTCCAGTGTCGATGATTCACACACCAATAAAAAATAGTAAGAAGGATTTGTTTTGTATTAAGGGTGATCACGGATTTTTTGGGCTCAAGAAGCTAGCAGATGAGTCATTTTTAATGTATCGTAAAAGCGAAACTGAGTATGAAAAGTTGAAATATTTCTATAAAACTTTGATTAAAGCGAAACTAACTGGAAAATGACCAATTTCCTGAAAATTTTAAAATTGACAGTGTAAAGTAAAAATATATCCCCCAAAAAACTACATGTCTAGAACCTGGAAATTGTAAGCGGAATTTCTGTTTATATGGCATTGTCTACGAAGTACTATTAAAAAGGTAACACGCAAACAAAATCCGGCACTGGTGATAACCTTTCTTTTTATGTTATTTTTGAAGGTTTTATCGTGTTTCCTACGATATATAGCTACGTATTTAATTTTCATTCAAATAAATCTATATTTTTTAAAACCTATCTAAACATTTTAACGTATCAGCACAAATAACACATATATAACAATAATTAGTTTTTAATTTTTAAACCCAATTTTCCCTGAGCTCCGATTATCCGAAACAAAAACTAACCCCCAACCTACCCTCTTTCAGAGGTTTTGTAACACAAATGGAACCACGAATGGAATAACGACTGGGAAATATTTCAACTAAAATTTGATTAAACCCACGATGAAACGAGAAAATTATATTACAACTAAAAAAATCTCAAAGAAAAACGAAAAAACAGTATATATCGAAAACCAGGAGATTGCTAATAGAATTTGTATCTACACGTACGCATAATATAAAATTTTCGATTAAAGTAGTAATAACACTAACTGCAAGATTAAAATATAAATTCTATGAAAAATAAGCTTACAGTAAATTAAGTTCCGTAAATCAGAAGTTCATTTTCAAAAGTGATATCGAGTTCAATGTAACACGAGGATGTGAAAAATGAATGAAAATTGAAACTTATCTTACGCATTTCAGGTTGAGGACAAATAAAAAAATAACTTTAAAGTTTAGCTTTTAAACTGAATATTAAATTTTATATTTATTTTAAAGACGTTTGTCGCACATGAAAACTAGAACGGACAGTTGTAGATATACGTTATTCTCAGAAATAAAACTACCCACTATCGCCTTTAGTTATAAACTATCACATTTTTACAAGTTTTGTATGAAAGCAGCGTAAATTTCTTCAGTAAATCGAATACGATTAAATTTTCTCATCCTAGAATTTTTAATGGCTATAGTGGATTAAGACAAAGTACTCCAATCAAGTTATATCATTTCTATAAAAACGAGATGAATAGTCCCTTTTGTGTTCATAATGAATATATTCGTCAAATGCGGCCAAATAAGTATCTCGAAAATATTAGTTACAGTTGAAAAATTATTTATTTAAAGAAAATCTCATTTTAGGTATCGATCTGGTGTAAAATTTTCCGCAGATTTCAAATCCGTTAAAATGTTCACTCTATCTTTAACGATCGCGAAGATAGGAATTTGGATTAGCGGAATAAAAAAGCCCTAAAGCGCGTCAAAATGCGTGTCATGTGAATGGTGCAGAACAATCCTATGTATCTCCAAGCAACTTCTAATCGCTAAAACGACCGGAGATTGTTGAAGCCTCGAAGCTATCTAGCGCGTGGATTCTCGCGATTTCTGCATGTGAACACTGCAGTCACTCTGTACTTTGGCTACCAGCATTTTGTTTTGACGTAAAACGCGCGTTAGAAAAAGCCTCATGTGAACCTAATAGAACAGAATGTGAAAAAGTCTAATAGAACAGAATGAAAACCGCGTGATTGAGAAACGAAACAGTATGATAAACATGAAATGCTACATACTTCTAGCCATGGTCCTTGAAGCGAAAAACACAGTTGAAATGGTATTCATTAACCGTTGGCTTCTCTTCATTCAACATCTATTTACGCTGCTACCAAAAAAATGCAAATCCATACAAAATTAAGAATGATGCTTGATTTCTCAGAAAGTTCTTTGTGGTTCAAGGCTCAGAACAGATATATCACGGGATGAATTTCACCTTTCGCTTAATAGTTTGCCTTTTAAACAATGTTTAGAATAAACTTTGTCCAATTCCAGTGTATTTTCTGTATTTTTCCTTAACCCTCTGGAGTGATCTTGTCATATGACCCTGGCTAAAATTACGTGGTGTTGTCCTCTGATCTTTCCCTTACGGTTTTATCCCGGATCGTCGCCGCCCGTTGTTTTGCTCCAGCGCGACGTTAATTAAAATACCTACCTACCTACCTTAATCCTCTGATTAGATTTCCATTTCTTGCAGTAGTGCTTTTACCCCGAGCACACTTAGTGTTTAAATAACCACATCTATTGGTTGAAGGAATCCATGGATTCTTTTAACCTGTAGAAAGATACTATTGGTCCTTTTTCTTAGAACAGAATCCTTTGGAAAGATTCTATCGGTCTTTTCTTTAGAATAGAATCCTTTGGAAGGATTCTAAGATCCTTTCCTCATAATGGAATCCTTTGAAAAGATTCAATTGCTACTCTTTCCTTATAATAGAATCATTTGGAAATACTTTATTGCTCCTTTCCTCAGAATAGAATCTCTTAGATTCTATACGCCTCTTTCCTGAGAATATAATCCTTTGGAAAGATTTTACGGGTCCTCTCCTTAGAACAGAATTCTTTGGAAAGATTCTATTGGTCAAGAAGATCAAAACGCTTAGGCAAACTGTGCAAGCAACGTGGGACCTCATACTTAATTTTCCTGAACTGATTAGTTTCGTGATTGCTTAAATTCACCACTAAAACAATTGTTCCAGTATCAAAGAGATTATTACAATCTGATTTGATTCTTCGAAGCCAATTTAAAATGAATCACCATACCGAACTTAAAATTGTGAAATATATATATACAATTTTAAATTGGTGCGTTTTTCTTGGACGTGTACTTTGACTTGCACTTTTAAACCTTCCGTTGCTTCACAGTCTTGTTGGCTCGGTGGCGTAACGGTAGCGCGTCTGACTCCAGATCAGAAGATTGCGTGTTCAAATAACGTCCGGGTCATTTCGTTTTTCGCTAATGTAATTTTTTACTAATGTTATTTATTCTTGTAGAAGAAAGTTGAAAAACTGACTGACTGTTTTCACAATTAATGGCATTTTTATTTTTTACGAAAGCTACACAATTTTACTGAAATTAATATGAGCAGATTTGAAAACACGTTTAATGCATAAATAAAATGTCGGATTTTATTTTGGACTGAGAGAATTAATTTCATAGACTACCTAGAATGTTTCGCTGTTTGTGTTGGATTCTTATTCCATGGAATTTTTCAGTTTTTTAATCGAATTCTTTTATTTTATTGATGAACACGAGACTTAAAATTTGTCCAGAAAAACAAATAGCTAAAAACTATGTAGTGAAATAAAATTGCTATTATTCCATCTTTAAAATGCAGTTTGAAATACATATGCGTTAGGCTTTTAGAAAATGATAGTTCAATCGCTCTAACATTCAGCACATGCGGATGAATTGTGCCAATGAGTCCTCAATTATCTAATAAAACCGCCAGATGTTGCAACAAACGTGTCCCGATTGTACTACTGTCCCAAATTTATCTTTAGTACGTCCTTTCTAAGACGAAGCAATAAAAGTCGAATATGCTACTATACTAAATTTCTTTAAAATGCTTATTTAAAAAAATAGTGTCCCGTTAAGAATTCGGCAACCTTATGAAATATTTTCTAACCAGTTCAAAATAAATACGTATTTCTGTGGATATGTATGTGGTTAATACGGATCATTTCATTTGAAGACTCATGCATTGTTTTGATATTCTTGTTAATCTGTAGAAAGTTTATTTTAGGTAGCTTAGAAAAGACAATTTATTAAACGAATTAAAGAGAAATTGGGTACCGTAGTACATCGGGACTCGTTTATTGCTTTATCTTATTTCGATTTGTTTTGTAACACATTAACTATAAATAATGTTATAATTAAGTTTCGGATATTGCTGTTTGGCCAATCATGGCCTCTTGCTCTTTAACACCCAACCATATATGGAATTCTGTTGATAATGGTTCGAGAGAATAACATTGGCGTTTTCCAAAAACATCCATTTCGAACATAAAGAACTCTAAGGGCAGTTTTGACTTAACATTTTGAAGAAATAACTTAAGTAGAACCGACATTTGGAACCGGAAATGTAAAAGAATGTTAAGGGACATTCAAACGTTTAGCATATCAATTTAATTTTTCATTCTTAAACATTCCATTGTTGTGTTAAATTGTGGACTCGGTGGCGCAACGGTAGCGCGTCTGACTCCAGATCAGAAGGTTGCGTGTTCAAATCACGTCCGGGTCATTTGCTTTTTTGTACTGAGAACATTTAATTACCGCAAATAAAACAAATTTATTTCGCTGTTTTAAATACTCGGGCTGTTAATTACACGGAAGTTTTATCTTTTTTATTTAAATTCTTTCATATTTTATTGATTGTAACCAAAATAAAAGTTTGTGTGTGTTTATAGGAGCAACAAGTTCAAAACTACGAGTTAAAATAATTCTTTTTAACTGAGAAAATTTAAAAAAAACTTAAATATTGGACTATTTTAAATACTCGGAATTTTAATTCCACGCAAGTTTTAAAATTTTAATTGCATTAATGTTTATTAGATTTTAAATAAATGTAATTGAATTTTAACTTAAGTTGTAATTAGTACATAATTTATTGACACGAGAAGTGAGATTACTCTACAGAAACTTTAAAAAAAAACGAGGTTCTATGTGGTGCTATATGGGATAATATTGTACCAACATAAACTAATTTTGTCAGATTAAGTCTCTTGAAATTGATTTTCATTTAAATAGAGGTTTATGTTTAAATAAAATTGCATAACGGAAATTAAAGTCTTAGGTATTTAACCGTTTTCTTACTTAGGATTTTAATTATACGGAAGTTTTAAGTTTTAACTTTTTTAGGTATTTCATTGATTGCAGGAGAATTATGGGTAGCAGGTAAAACAACCAGCTATAAACCTTGTGTTTATGCAAGGAAGTCATATTGTATCTAAGATGGAAACATTATATATATGGGCAATTCCATGTGACTCACGTTATAATCAAACGTCAATTTTCAATATTAAATTTAATGTAAAAAAATAATGGTTGAAGATTACTAAACAAAAATTGATTTATAAACTCATTGATATGTTCCTAAAGCATCTATGTCATAATTTAGAATTTTAGTGTAAATTTAGTTTCCTCAATGGCAACATTTCGGACTGTGACTCACGTTACGAAAAAGGACATCAATTTTTTAGACTTTCAGAGATGACAGTTTTTCTCTTCTAATAGAAGTTATTCGGAAAAAATAATTTGGATGCTTCACTAAGAATAGTAGGTCATGTTAAACCTAAGAAAAATTAAATTGCTTGAATTAATAGAATAAATTGGTATTTTTATGTGACTCACGTTACATGTTTTTGTGACTCACTCTACATTTGTGAATTCTGAGAACTGAATGCTTAATGATAACGTTTTTGAAATTTTAATAGGTGCTAAAATTAACTTTCCTATATATATTTGAGAATAATTGCTTATTAATGAAAGAAATTGCACTTTAAAAAGTTAAATAATGCCCTATAAACCTACTTATGTGCAGTAAAAATGTGAAGTAAACTATCATCTTGATTCAAAATTGTGTTTAGATCTGAATTTTGCTATTTCTTTTTTGTATCAAAAACATTAATCTCTACAACTTTTTAGCAGCTTCTACGAATTCGTGCACATTATTTACTAAATATTTCCTTTTTTTCACTTTTTCGAAAACATGTTGTTTCACACTGCCTCAAATTCCGTCTATGGACCCTTACCATGTGATGTTGCAAAATAGTTCCACGTAATGGATACTTTGTACCCCTTTGTTCCAGTGTGTTAAGAGAGGCTGATATGTGTGTTTTTAAACTGCCCCCACATGGACTGTCAGACCAAATTTCAATATTTGCACACAAGTTGATATACTTTGTAATAAAAAAGATGTATTCAATAATGAACTCTTTTTTTGAATGATCTCAATAATCTGATACAAATCCAAATATGACCCAGTCGATACAAATCCAAATATGACCCAGAACCTTCTATCTTTTGACGATTGTTTTCTGCATCTCGTTTCCAAAAATACCATGTAAGGCCAAATTCTTCTGTCCCGGGTAATGGTTAAAATTTTTTAAAACCTTGTGCATCTTTGAAAATGCTATATTGGCTTAGCGAACAATTTCTAGAAAGGCTGCACAATATTTTTTCTGTGAATGAATGGAAGTAAGCGGAACACTTTAAATATAGAAGTGTAATGTATTTACAGCACCTATATGAAATTCTCATGGCATATACATAAGCAACATTATACGGAATCTTATTTCTCAGATCTCATTCAAAAGCACATGCTTTGGGCGCAATTCAAAAATCTTGCTCTTACCAATGATCGATTTGATGATCTAATGGATTTTCCTGTTTAAACATTTCAAACACTTCCTTCAGCGACCACATAAGATGATTAGCTTGTTTTTTTATTGTAAGGCTGATTTCCCAAATCGTAACGACGTCTTTACGTCCAGGAGCCATTCGGCTAATATCATCTGCATAAAATTATATAATTTTGTCTATTTTATCTCTTCTCAAAGCTGATGACTTCGAATGATTACTAATTGAATCAAAACATGCATTTAAAGTCACATTACAAATGCTGCTAAACAATTTACTCACCACAATTTCATTACGATGTGGTGTGCTAGGTAAACCTAGTTTTGCTTGGGTCATAGCTTTTAGAAAAGTGTTCGCTTTTTTGTACAATTCAGGTGTTTTTTTCTTTGAATTCTCTTTGTTCCTTAAAAAGCGATACTTTTTAACTCTATTTCTAACATTTCCCTTCTGCATCAGTATTTCGTAGACGGTACTTTTCTTTTTTATTCGTCATAGTTTCTTTCTTGCTTTAGTTTCTCTCTGAGCTTTCTTCTTTCTTGGACTCTGCAGCTGCAGTAGGTGCCAAAATATAATTTTTATATTATATAAAGAAAAAGAACAAGTTTTAAATAAATCTATCACAAAATCGTTTACACTTCAAATTCAAGTAGAAAAATTAAAGCCCATTATTTGTGTACAACATTTAACTTAATGACAGGTTATGTGTGACTCACGATTACAAAATTAAATGTATTCTGTCTTTTAAGAAAAAGCAGGAATTAAAATAAAATTTGTCATTTACTTTTACTCGTCATACTAAATAAGAGGAAAAGTAAAAATTTTAATTTTAAACAGAAT
Source organism: Meta bourneti (assembly GCA_933210815.1). Lineage (NCBI taxonomy): Eukaryota > Metazoa > Arthropoda > Arachnida > Araneae > Tetragnathidae > Meta > Meta bourneti. The sequence continues at coordinate 74,722,651 of OW119934.1, read as the reverse complement.
ATTTTAAAAGAATTAAAAAAACTAAGTTTTCGTGACTCATGTTACATTATAGTAAGTACTTTTTCGGAAATTATTCCATAAATATAATAATGGATATATGTTACAAAATTCGACATAATTTCCTCTACTGAAATCGCTTTCTGTTATGCATGAAAATTAAACAAAAATAGACAATAATATTAGAAAAATTTGTCTGCAAAGACAGCCAAGTTCACTAAAAAAATCTTCAAATCTTTAGAACAGTTGACCATGTACTGATAAAATAAATGCGTAAGGTGTCAAATTCAATTTTAGAAACTTTAAACTATCTAGAAAATAACAAGAAAATACGAGTTAATTTTCAAATTGTTTTTTTCACTTGCATGTCCCTTGTTTCGTGAAATTGCCCAACTATTCGATATATTTCAGTTCATTTCACTCCTGCCGTTGTTACCATCTAATCGGCTAGATGTACTTATTACTCGTCTTTGCATCGGCCATTCGAGACACGCATAGACATTTATTAACCCCAAGTGGTTTCAACAAGATATATCGTCCATGAAGATCTTCATACAAAGTAAAAGGAAAAGGGAAATTTTTAATTTTAAACATAGAATATTTTAAAAGAATTTTAAATTAAGTTTTCATGACTCACGTTACATTATAATAAGTACTTTTTCTCAAATTATTCCGTAAATGTAGTAATGGATATCTATTAAAAAATTAGACATAATTTCGGGTGAGATGTCGAATCCGAGACCGTGGCGATTTATCGCCAAGTATGGTAACCTTGCAGTTTTGCTCCAAATTTATGGCAACCCTATGGAAAAGTTTGGTTTTCGGAAGGAAAGAGCGCTTCTTTCTTTTTAACGAACGCATTTTTTTTAACAAAATATCGATGTATTGCGTTTTATGATTGGTTACCGTTTTAAAATTTGAATTCTTTTTGTGTTCGTTGATGTCTTAGCTTTTAAGAATGATTGTAATTGGTTACCGCTTAACCGGATCGCAACGGAATATATCACCGGATCGCAACGGAATATATTAGTGCATCTTTAACTTCCGTACTTGCCGTTGGGTTTCCGAAATTGCGACTTCTATCTTTAAAAGTAAGTGGCACATTTCTATTGATATTTTTGAGGTTTTTTTAATTAGAAATTAAATTAATTAATTATTTTTCGTGATATTATAGATTTATTAGCCGCTCACTTACCTTTGATTAGGTATGGCAGTGGATGGTTTGACTGGACGTATAAATGCGGTTTTTTTTTTTTGCAAAAATGTATGATGAATCTGTAGCAAAACCGGAAAGCTTGAAGGTGATTGAATGGTGCCAGAAAGTTGGTTTGATTGCCAAAAGTATTAAATGTTCAGAATGTGGGAGTGAAATGGTTTTGAAAGACAGAAAGAATGCGGTTGATAGGTACGAATGGAAGTGTAGAAAGGATGGACATAAGCGAACGCGATCGGTGCGAAAGGGAACATGGTTTGAAAGTAGTAATTTGCATATGTGTAAGATTCTTTTGATTACGTGATACTGGGTGAATGAAACGCCAATTAAATGTGTTATGAATCCAACGGATGTTTCTGGCATCTGTTGCAGAAATTGTTTTACATTTTAACCCACAGGATTAATTAGACCGTAAGTTTTATTTATTTTTACTTATTATTGCTTATTTGTGCATTCCTCATTTATTATTGCCCTATACAAAAGGTTGTTCGAGTAGGAAAGTCCGCGGTTTTTTTTAAGAACATCCTGGCTTTGGACGCCATCTTGATATGGCGACAAAAATTGCTTGGCGACAAACATGTCTCGGATTCTACATCTTTACCATAATTTCTTCTACTGAAATCGCTCTTTCTGTTATGCATGAAAATTAAACAAAAATACACAATAATATTAGAAAAAATTGCTCCAAAAGACAGCCAACTTCGCTGTAAAAAAATCTTCACATCTATGGTTTAAGAACAGCTGATCATGTACCGATAAAATAAATGCGTAAAGTGTTGCCAAATTCAAGTTTAAAAACTTTAAACTATCTAGAAAAGAACTAAAGGAAATGTGAGTTAATTTTCTAAATTTTTTTTTCATTTGCATGTCCCATGTTTCGTGGAATTGCCCCCATATACGAAACATTAATTCTCTCAGAATAACCCATCAGTAAATAAAGGAAAATATTTAGATATTCCACATCAGCTGCTATTTTAAACGATATTTGATGTTATGCAGACACTTAACTTTTGTATACAGCAGAAAAGAGGGTTTTTTAGTGTAAACATAAACTACCGGAGAAAAAAAATATTTCCGCTTAAGAACTAATTTGATTTATCAGTGTTTTGACGATGTTTGGGCGTTTGGACGAGTTAATTTTTAACATGAGAGGGATATTTTCATTGTTAACTAACAAACCAGATGGAGAGCGATGATTTTAGTCCCCTTACCCAAATGCTCAAGCACGATAGAGGGGTTACTTTAAAATGTTGTTTATCTCCGTTTTAGCGACGTTTGGAGTTTGGCGTTGAGACCAATCAACTATCATATACCAATTCGAAATTTATTCCTTGGAATTTTGGGGGGCCGTGGTAGCCCGGTTGGATGAGTAACGGACTAGCAACCGGAAGGTTACCAGTTCGAATTCCATCAAAGACCGTCGTGTACAAAGGGGGCTGGTGCATGTTAAATCTGCCGTGGCCTCAAATGTCCTCAAGTTGGCGTGGTGTGGAAGTTTCGAGAGTGGTGTGCCAGCTCAGGTGTGACCTCGTCATCTGACAGTGCTTCAAAATTACTTGGTGTTGCCCTCGGTCTTTCCCTTCGGGTTTGATCCCGGATCGTCGCCAATAGCCCGCTGTGTTGCTCCAGTGTGACGTTAATTAAAATACCTAGCAGCTAGTCTAGAAAGTGCCGCGAACAGAGGACCGTTGAGGTAGGTAGGTTGTAACGGCAGCTAGAGAAACGATCACCACGACAACGTGGGAAAATGGAGTCTTGTTGACTCAAGTGTCGAGAGGAAAAGCCCACACACCATAACGACCACCCGAAAACATCTTCTTAATGATTTCTTAACGAGAGCCAGCCAGCAGGGGTCGGAAATCGCTGTGGTTTCAAAACAAAGGGCAGGCGCCTTTCTGTCGCTCTCTTCGACATTTCGAGACCAAGAAGATTGATATAAATGATGATGAGTTTCCGACAGGGTTTGATGGACCCTTTCAAGTCCACCGAAGTCTGTCGTAAAAGTTGAGGGGAAAGACCAACGTGAGACAGCCAATCAAGAACGTGAGAAATCTTCAACACCCAATCCAGCACCGACTAAAAGGCGGACCAGAAACGGAAAGGAGGAGTCGATAAGCACCCAACATATAGAGAGTTTTTAGAGAGAGATCACGAGAGGAGACGAGAGGAGAGACGGAGACAGAGGATCAGAGAGAGAGCTTGGAGAGGCGGTCAGCAGAGACCGTTTTTGGAGCTTGAAGTGAATATCCGTTCACTGTTGTGCATTTATCCCACCTTGGGATCCTATACTCGCCGGAGTATTTTAGTGAGAAAGGCTCGACCGTAGCCGTAAAGGAGAACCCTCCTAGAGATCCGTGTAACTGCTCATCCTAGTAGTGATCCTGTCCGGAAAGACTGAGATTTCCTGCCTTGGAACTCTGTACTCATTCGAGTAATTTTGTGTTGAGAATAGGCTCACCCGTAGCCGTGCGTTAGACTTCCCCGAGCGAAATTGTGAGGCTCGCCAGCAGCCCTAAGCGCCTCGATAGAACTTTGGACCTTCCAAGGAACTAATATTAATGAACTTTACATTCATTTTCCGACTTTTTGTACAAATTGTAAAATAAACCAATTTAGTCCAGAATCGGATATTTTCAATGGTAACTAGTCTAGCTACCCGTGAATCAAGACGTTACAGACTAGTTAAGTTTTTGGTGGCAGCGGAAGCGATCGACACCCAGTCGTGAAGAAGTAACAGAAGAGAACGACACCCAGTCGTAAAGCAGTAGCGGAAGCGATCGACACCCAGTCGTAAAGCAGTAGCGGAAGCGATCGACACCCAGTCCTGAAGTAGCGGAATCGATTGACTTCGTTCGACATCCAGTCGTGAAGGAGTATCGAACCGACCGACGCCCAGTCCTGAAGTAGCGGAACCGATTGACTTCGTTCGACATCCAGTTCTGAAGGAGCATCGAACCGACCGACATCCAGTCCCGGAGAAGTAGCGACTTCGTTCGACATCCAGTTCTGAAGGAGTATCGAACCGACCGACATCCAGTCCCGGAGAAGTAGCGACTTCGTTCGACATCCAGTCCCGGAGAAAAGGACGCCTGGTCCGAAATACAGTTACGGAAGACGCCGAGTCCCGAAAAAGAAATAGAAGACCAAGTTTTGTGTGGAAAGTGACCGACCAATAACCCTGATCTGAAGTAGATGAAAGTGACGAGATCCTGTGCAGCACGACAGCATGTAAGGCTTGATTTTACTTTAGAGGCAAAAATTGTAGTAAATTAATGTGCTAGGAATTTAAAATTGTCTTAATGAAATTATATTGTATGTGTAATTGAGTGGTTGCAACATTTAGCAAAGTGCTTGATTTGAAAAATTTAGAAAACTATGGTGTTATCAATTCAGGAAGAACTTTCCTTTGAAATTAGAGTAAAAGTCATTTATTGAAATTAAGTACTGTTGTAATCTAAAAGTTATCGAAGTATTCTGTGTAGAGTTACGCTTAGTATATTTTGTGAAATTTGAGTTAAGATTGTTCTGAAATTTAAGGTACATTGTTTTATAGTGTTGCATTGTGTTTTAAGTATTGGTCACATATATTAGTATATTATTGTGTGTATAATTGTGTGTAAGGGACAGGAGAATTTTAAAATGGCATTTTTAGCAAGGCAACGTAAGGCAGATTTGCAGAAACTCGCTTATGAGTTAGGTATCGACCTAGGACCTAATGATAGGGTGTTAGATATAACCACAAAGATATCAGAGCATCCACAATACGACGAAGAATGGGTGAAGGCTCAGTTGCAGGTTATAGTAGAGGAACGGGAGATAACTGACACTCAGGCTAGAGAGGAACGGGAGATAGCCGAGAGAAATGCTAGAGAGGAACGGGAGATGAGACAGGCTAGAGAGGAACGGGAGATAGCCGAGAGAAATGCTAGGGAGGCGGAAGAGCGAGAAGAGCGAATTCGAATGTTCGAGTTAGAAAAACTCAGAATTACGCAAGCTGCTGAAACAAATAGCTTAGGTTCGTCACAAACGGATAATTCTAGACCAACGAAAAACTTGAAATCCGTAATGCAGAAATTTGACCCAGAAAAAGGAGACATGGCCCTATTTCTCACCTTGTTTGAAAGACAGGCGAAAAAGATGGGAATAGATGAGGTTGATTGGGTGACTCACCTTCTTTACCTACTCCCGATGGATATTGCAGAAATTATCATGAGAGAGCCCCCTGAAAAATCAGAAGATTACGATCATGTTAAGAGTACCCTCCTAAATAGATTTAAATTAAATCCGGAAACATTCCGAACCAAATTTACACAGCATCAGAGACGATCAGGAGCGCCCTGGAAAGATCTAATATTTGAATTAAGGAGTTACTTAGAGGGATGGCTAGATGGAGTCGGAGTGGAAAGTTTTGAGGACCTCAAAAACCTAATGCTAACGGATCAAATAAAGAGGAGAGTTTCTCCTGAGATTAAGGAGCATTTCATAGATCAGTGGGCAGCCATAGTAGACCCCGAAGAATTAGTATTTAAATTAGACCAATATGAAGCCGCTAGACGCACTGTTAGAAGACCTCTCACAGCTAAGTTCCCAGAAAAACGTTTCCCAGTTAAGCCCAAACCTGAAAACAAACCTGCAGTAGTGAGGAAATTTGAGCCAGAAAAGAGCGAACGCTCGAATTGGAGGAACCCAAATCCTAATGAGCAAAAGTGGAGGAAGCGAGAATTTGAACGGCGAACAGCGCCGGCGTGTTACATATGCCATTCGACGGATCATCTGAGACCGCAATGCCCTGAATTAAGGAGAAAACCGAATCACGAACGCGTGAATCATTTAAAAATGGAGGAGAATTTCGCACCTTCGTTTGCCCCTTATCTGAGTGAGGCTAAAGTTAATGGGATAAATACCGTGATATTGAGAGATAGTGGAACCAGTTTGGACGTAGCTCCCAACCACTTAGTAAGACCAGATGATTACACCGGAGAAACAGTTTGGTTGAAACAGGCTCAGGAAAATCATTTCCGATGTTTACCGATAGCAACAATTAGTTTAGAAAGTGAAAAATTCGGCAAGATAATCACTAAAGCAGCGGTAGTGGATAAAACGGTAGAATTGAACCATTATCTCCTGGGAAACTCGACCCAAGAATTGCTCGAGGAGGCAAAGAAAAACCCACATTTAGTTAATGCTGTCGTTACGCGTAGTCAAAACAGGGGAAACAAAAGATCAGGGAGTTTGGAGAAACTCAAAACCCCCAACTGCGTTAGCGAAAAACCACCTCTTCAATCGAATAGCCAGGAGCGCGAGCTTCCCATTCATCTACCCCCTGCTGAAAAGCATACAATTGCGATTTTGAAAGTAACCCCCGAGGAGTTTTCCAACGCACAAAAGGAATGCTCTGAATTGAGTACGCTGTGGAAAAAAATGGAAGAAAAGCGAACTCTGGAATATAGGATGGATAAAAATTTGTTGTTTAGGATAACCGCAGATCACCGAGGTGAGGAAAGGAAACAATTAGTCATTCCCGCAAGAATGAGGAATGAAATTCTAAGGTTATGCCACGAAGAAGTAGCCGCACATTTAGGCTCGACAAAAACCAAAGATAAACTATTGAGATATTATTTTTGGCCGAACTGCATTAAGGATGCTGAAGAATACGTCAGAACATGTGACCCGTGCCAGAGAGTGGGAAAACCAAGGGAAAAGAAGAAAGCCCCATTAAAATTAGTGCCGGTGATTAAAGAGATCTTCTCGAAAATTAATGTAGATACAGTAGGACCCCTTCCTTATTCAAGTAAGGATAATAGATACTTAGTAACTGCTATCTGCATGGCCTCAAAATATCCTGAAGCGATACCCGTTCGCGACATCAGTTCAGAATCGATAGTGGAGTCCCTCATGATTATATTTAGTAGATTGGGATTTCCCAGAGAAATACAGTGTGACTTAGGCACTTGTTTCACGAGCAATTTGACCACCACGTTTTTTGAAAAATTTGGCATTAAGGTTACACACAGCTCTGTAAGACACCCACAAAGTAACCCAGTAGAGAGGTGGCACAGATCCGTAAAAAGATTATTGAAAGTTTTGTGTTTGGAATCGGGATTAGATTGGGAGAAAAATCTACCCGCAGCTGTCTTAGCATTAAGAACGGTGACTCATGAGTCCACAAATTTTAGCCCCGCTGAACTCGTGCACGGAAAGAATCTTCGAACCCCCGAAACCTTACTTTTCGAACATTGGGTAGAACCGGAGGAAGAAGAAAATGTCGTGACCGAGTACGTGTTCGAATTAATTAACAGGTTGAAGCATTGGCAGGAATTGGCCTATGAACGAGTTTCAGACATGCAACATAAAAGGAAAACCTGGTACGATAAAGATGCCGTTCGTAGAATTTTTAAAAAGGGAGATAAGGTGTTAGTCGTAGCGTCATCCAAACCAAACAAATTATCTGTTAGTTGGATAGGCCCTGGAGTGATCGAGAGTCAACTCTCAGATACTAACTACATAGTTAAGATGCCTTGTAAAACCGAAAAATCTCAGGTGTATCACGTAAATCTTCTAAAACCTTATAATAAGCGGGCGGAAGCAGTGAACTTACTGATTAGTGGAGAGAATGTCGGAACATCAGATTCGGATTTAGAGATAAATTACCCGTCGTCAAACCCCAATTTGTATGATTTCGAGGAGATAGTGAGGGATAGTGATTTAGCTGGAAAATGCAGCCCTGAACAAATCGCCCAACTCGAGACGTTATTATTGTCTCATAAGAAAATATTTTCAAATGACCCAGGTAGGACAGATTTGGTAGAACACGACCTAGAATTGATCAGTAATCAACCAATGAGGTCAAAACCCTATAGGACGTCACCCCGACAAACGGAAATTTTAAAAACTGAAATCAAGAGGATGTTGGACCTCCAACTGATAGAGATAGGAGAGTCAGATTATACTTCTCCAATGATATTAGTGGAAGCTCAAGGCAAAGATCCAAGGCCTTGTGTAGACTACCGCAAATTAAATTCTATAATTAGAACCGAATATTTTCCCTTGCCGAATATCGACGAAAGAATAGAGAAGGTATCAGCAGCAAAGTACATCACTGTCATTGATTTAACAAAAGGGTATTGGCAGATTCCGTTAAGCCCCAAGGCTCAGAGATTAGCCGCATTTGTGACTACTTTTGGAACTTACCGACCACTAGTCCTTTCTTTTGGTCTAGTAAATGCCCCTTTTTGTTTTTCCAAATTCATGTCACAACTCTTGCAAGGATGCGACGAGTTTAGTGTACCATATTTAGATGATGTAGCCATCTTTTCAAATACGTGGGAAGATCATCTAAAACACCTAGGCCTAGTTCTAAATAGAATCGCGGAGGCCAAATTAACGATCAAACCATCGAAATGTCGGTTCGCGCAAAGCAGCGTAAAATATTTGGGACACGAGGTAGGTGGAGGTCTCAGATCCCCTGCCGAAGCCAAAACAAAGGCAGTATTGGAATTTCCGGCCCCCAAAACGAAAACACAGATACGCCAATTTCTAGGCTTATGTGGATTTTATTCACGATATATTAAAAACTATGCTGTCATCGCGGAGCCTTTAACCCGCGCCTTAAAGGGAAAACATAGAAAGGAAGCGATAGAATGGACACCAGAGCATGAGCACGCATTCCAAACACTAAAAGGGAAACTCACCGAAAAACCCGTACTTTATGCCCCGGACTATAGTAGGGAATTTATCCTGCAAACCGATGCATCAGATAAAGGAATCGGGATCATTATGGCTCAACGAGGGCCACACAATAACGAACATCCGATCTTGTTCTTGAGTCGGAAATTTAGCGAGTGCGAGAAGAAGTTTAGTGCTACAGAAAAGGAATGTGCAGCTATCATTTATGCAATTAAGAAATTGCGACATTACCTAGATGGTCAAAAGTTTACAATCGAAACTGACCACAACCCTTTAGTTTGGTTGCGTACGAACGCAGGAAATAACCCTAGACTCATGAGATGGGCGTTGGCGTTGCAACCATTTGACTATACAATAGTCCACAGAGCAGGGAAAGACAATAAGCACGCTGATTGCTTAAGTCGCGTGGAATAAATAACATCTGACACTTCAAATGAAAATTTGATTGTAAATATTTAATAGTGTATAAATTGTGATCTATGTAAAATGTAAATACAAATGATGCTTGTGCTTGTAAATTATATAATTGAATAAGATTGTAAAATGTTGGAAGGTTAAAACCATTAGTTATAGCTGCCTCTGAAGTATTGTCAAGACCTCCTGTATGTCTAACCCCTTCCTTTTAGATTTTGCTCTCTAACACATCGCAAAATCTCTCTACGGGGGAGGAATTCTGTAACGGCAGCTAGAGAAACGATCACCACGACAACGTGGGAAAATGGAGTCTTGTTGACTCAAGTGTCGAGAGGAAAAGCCCACACACCATAATGACCACCCGAAAACATCTTCTTAATGATTTCTTAACGACAGCCAGCCAGCAGGGGTCGGAAATCGCTGTGGTTTCAAAACAAAGGGCAGGCGCCTTTCTGTCGCTCTCTTCGACATTTCGAGACCAAGAAGATTGATATAAATGATGATGAGTTTCCGACAGGGTTTGATGGACCCTTTCAAGTCCACCGAAGTCTGTCGTAAAAGTTGAGGGGAAAGACCAACGTGAGACAGCCAATCAAGAACGTGAGAAATCTTCAACACCCAATCCAGCACCGACTAAAAGGCGGACCAGAAACGGAAAGGAGGAGTCGATAAGCACCCAACATATAGAGAGTTTTTAGAGAGAGATGACGAGAGGAGAGACGGAGACAGAGGATCACAGAGGATCAGAGAGAGAGCTTGGAGAGGCGGTCAGCAGAGACCGTTTTTGGAGCTTGAAGTGAATATCCGTTCACTGTTGTGCATTTATCCCACCTTGGGATCCTATACTCGCCGGAGTATTTTAGTGAGAAAGGCTCGACCGTAGCCGTAAAGGAGAACCCTCCTAGAGATCCGTGTAACTGCTCATCCTAGTAGTGATCCTGTCCGGAAAGACTGAGATTTCCTGCCTTGGAACTCTGTACTCATTCGAGTAATTTTGTGTTGAGAATAGGCTCACCCGTAGCCATGCGTTAGACTTCCCCGAGCGAAATTGTGAGGCTCGCCAGCAGCCCTAAGCGCCTCGATAGAACTTTGGACCTTCCAAGGAACTAATATTAATGAACTTTACATTCATTTTCCGACTTTTTGTACAAATTGTAAAATAAACCAATTTAGTCCAGAATCGGATATTTTCAATGGTAACTAGTCTAGCTACCCGTGAATCAAGACGTTACAAGGTAGTTAATTAACGTCGCACTAGAGCTACACAACGGGTTATTGGCGACAGTCCGGGATCAATCCCGAGAGGAAGATCCAAGGACAACGCCTCGTGATTTTGAACCACGATTGGACCGTTGAGGACTTTTTGAAGAGAGTTTAAAAAAGTACGTCGTACATCCAGATTTGTCCTAAAACTTACATATATAAACACTATCACAAATTCGAGGACAGATTATTCTTAATCTTGACTTCACGAGCCTTTCAGTTACAGTATATTGTAGTAAATTTTTCTATATTTCGCATAAGCTGTTTTCTGGTTATCCGAGGTGACTTCGGTCCATATTATCTCGGATAATCAAGTTGTTGAAGAGAACGTAGTTCTTGGAATTCCAATAAAGATAAGATTAAGAAATAGCTTGAAGGCGTAAGAAATTCTTAGAAGGGAGGAGGATCAGTCGTTTTCCGACTCCTCTTGCACTTATCTATTGATGAGAATGATTACACAAAACGTGGCCGCAATCTACTATTACTTTAAAGTAGACGGACTTGAGAGCAAGGACTAAAAAGAAATATTTCTAGAATACACTTATTGCCGCATGACTGCTTTTTATAAGTCTTAATCAAGCATTGGTACTTTTCCGTTAGCCGTGCGCAAATGTCGCCAATTGTGAACCAAACGCGAGCCAAGTCGCCAAGCGAAGCGAATGACAAAACAGTCAACGGAATAAAAGTCGAAAACGTTCAACTATAAACAAATATTAAGTAAGCAAAACAAGTTCAATTATAAACAAATATTAATAAATAGTATAAACAAATATTAATAAATAGTATAAACAAATATTAATAAATAATAACTATAAACAAATATTAATACATAATAATAATAAATAAATAATAATAACTATAAACAAATATTAATTAATAGTAAGCACAACAAGTTCAACTATAAACAAATATTAATAAATAATAAATAAATAATAATAACTAAATAATAATAAATAAATAATAAATAATAATAACTATAAACAAATATTAATAAATAGTAATGAATTCAGAGAATAGAGCACATGGCCCCAAACGAACATTCCCCTCATGGTTGTAAGAAATTTGGCGGAATTCTACACTATTTGGCGATTTTTCGCTTGCGCCCGGCTAACGGAAAAGTACCCAAGCATTTAACTACTACCCTTTGGGCACAAGAGCTTCAATCATGCTCAGATTTTGGACCCGAGGATGGTTGTATTTAGGTTTAATGGCGCAAGGGCCATATTTGACCAAGCTGCGCCAAACGCAAGACAACAACGAGAGGGTAGGTAGGTAGGTATTTTTAATTAACGTCACACTGGAGCGACACACGGGCTATTGGCGACAGCCCGGGATCAGACCCAAAGGGAAAAGTCCGAGGATGATATCTCGTCATTTTGAACAACGGTCAGATGACGAGGTCACACCTGAGCTGGAACCCAACTCTCCAAACTTCCACACCACGCCAACCTGAGGCCACGGCATATTTAACGGGCACCAGCCACCGTGTACGAGACGATCTTGGGCTGGACCGAGTTTCGAACTCGCAACCCTCCGATTGCTAATCCGTTACGGTTCCAACCGGGTTACCGCAGCCAAGAATACGGTTCCAGGGAAATTCATGAGCAAATGCCTTGTTTTGAAACACAAAAATATGTAAAATAATGACTCAAAAATAACACAAAATGACCGGAAACCTGGAAATATTTTGTGTCAAGATAACGGTAGGTAGGTATTTTAATTAACCTCAACACTGGAGCAACACAACGGGCTATAGGTGACGGACGCGGGATCAATCCCAAAGGGAAAGACCCAAGGACAGCACCACGTAATTTTTAACCACGGTCAGATGACGAGGCAACACCTGAGCTGGAACCCCACTCTCCAAACTTCCACACCACGCCAACGTGAGGACATTTGAGGCCACGTCAGATTTAACATGCACCAGCCCCCTTTGTACGCGACGGTCTTTGTTGGATTCGAACTCGAAACCCTCCGTGATCCGTTCCTCTTCCAACCGGGCTTCCACGGCCCTAACGACGAGAGGGAAAAAAGCAAGAAGCTGAAGGGTAGACGAGAGTAAAAAAAGAAGGGAGAACAGATCACTCGTGTACCCTGGGATTGTGATGCCCGTACACACATAAAGAAGATAGGCCACTGAGGGCGTATTGGGTTTGGACCAAAGGAAACGGCATCACAGTGGGGAAATTATTCAGTGCGAGGGAAAATGCGAATAATTAATGCACAATTCCTTCAATAAAACTTGCTTGGTCCGAATAACTGACGGATTTAATTTATTCATCAACGCAGGATTTTGTCACACACATTCTCACTCAGGTCCCTCGGATCTTTCCCTTTGGAATGGATCCCGGACCGTCGCCAATAGCGCGTTCTGTTGCTCTAGTGCGACGTTAACTGAAATACCTACCGGCCTACACACAGGTCCCCTGTACCAAGCAGTTAGATGGTGGGTCCTAGAAACAAGGAATTCGAGCCCCTCATGAAATAAAAGTAATGAATTCCAATTGCTCACTGTTTAACCCTCCAAGTGGTTCCGACGAGATATCTCGTCAATCAAGATCTGACCAATTTTATTAATGACGCTGTACCTCGTCATCAAGATACTGCCGATTTTTTTATGATGACGAAATAAGATCTGGTCAGTTTTCCTCCTTTTACGAGATATCTCGTCAATCAAGATCTGGTCAGGATTTTTAATGACGAGATACCTAGTCGAGACAACCACCAGGAGGGTTGATACTGCATACATGCGTAATTGTTTCGCTATTCCTTTGCTCACAGCTTTATTATTACAAATACAATGAAGATTTAACTGTAAACCTAGCCAAAATGGACTGCACATTACATTACTAAAACGTTTCCATTTCCCCCTTGCCCTTGGGCACCGTACCATGGTAGCGGCAACCCCCATTTGAACCCGTGGGTACTTATTAACCCTTAGACAAAGAGCTGAGAGAGTAAGTATTGTGTAATTCAGTCTCTCAATGTCCTCATTGTGTACCCAAGAATTCAGTCCTGTGTTGATTTCCAATAGATACCATTGGTTAGAGACCTGTTATGGACTCAAACTCAGGAGAAAAGAGCCCCTGTACCAAATAGGTCCGTATACTCTCCATTGACTGATGTCCAGCAAATTAATTCTCCCAATGTGAAAGCATAGGTACTTATTAACCGTTATATAAAGAGCTAATAGTCTTGAGTAATTCAGTCTCTCGGTGTACTTAATGTACTCTCCGTGCACCCAAGACCTCAGCTCTGTGCTATATATACCATTTCTATAGATACCATTGGTTAAGGGACCTGTTATGGACTCAAACTCAGGCGTTAAGATCCGTATACTTTCCATTGATTAATGTCCAGCAAATTAATGATGCCGATTTGACTGGAAAGGACGCTTCAATCAAATTAATCCTTTTCGAGAGGTATTCAAATTCATTCAAAGACATTTAATGAAAAAGTTACAACCCGAACTCAGTAATTTAATCCTTTTATAGCATTGTAGAGTAAACGGAAGATTCAATTAGAAAGTAATACAAGGTCAACAAATTAAAACTACAGGAATGCTAAAAACGAATCAATTCCATGGGACTTTGAAGCAACAAAGCTGTTGGTACCTATTAGCCCAAAAAGGAAGATTCAAGAAGAGAGTTATTTTCTTGTACAAGATCAACAAATTAAAACTCCAGGAATGCCAAAAGAAATCACATTCATTGGACTTTGAAACAACAAAGCTGATGGTATATTTTAGTCCTTTGGTAGATAAAGGATTAAGCGAATCTTAAGTATATTTTCCAATGAACGTCTCTTGATGCACTCAAGGACTTAGTCCACTGCTGGTTTACAATACACACTATTGGTTAACCCTCCAAGTGGTTTCGACGAGATATCTCGTTCATCAAGATTTGATAAATTTTGCTATTGATGAAATGTATCGTAATCAAGATATTGTCAATTTTTTTGGTGATGACGAGATCAAGATCTGGTCAGCTTTTCTAATGAAGAGATATCTCGTCCATCAAGATATCTGGACAGTTTTGCTAATAATGAGACAATCAACATGAGAGTTAAAAGACCTGTTATAAACTCAAACTCAGCGGGGAAAATATCCGTATCTTCTGCAGTGACTGATGTCCAGCAAATTAAAGATGCCGATTTGACTTAAAAGGACGTTTCCAATCAGAATAATCCTTACAGAAGAATTCCATCCGAATTCATTTAATGAAAGTTTTAAGATTCAAGAAGAAAATAATTTTCTTACAAGATCAACAAATTAAAATTCCTAAACCGAATCAATTTCATAAGACTTTTGAAGCAACAAAGAGCTGTTTGTACTATCAGCCCTTTCGGTAGATAAAAGATTAAGAGAATCTAAAGTACTTCCAACGAACTTCACATGATGTACTCAAGAACTCACAGTCCACTGCTGATTTACAATAGACACTATTGGTTAAAAGATCTGTTATGGACTCAAACTCAGCGAGGGGGAGATGCGTATCTTCCCCATTGACTGACGTCCAATAAATTAGTGATACCGATTTCACTGAAAAGACGTTTTCAACTAGAATAATCCTTTTCAGGCGGTACATTCAAAGACGGGTAAAGGAAGGGTTGCAACCCGAGCTTTATAATTTCACTGAACAAAAGCCTCCTAGAATAGAAGAGTAAACGGAAGATTCAACTGTATGATAGCACTGGGAAAAAGGGTCCGTGTCTCTGTCAGAGAAAGGGTAAGAGTTTACTCAAGCCGACTAAACACTCATTCATAAATCTATGATTGTGTTAGACTATACTTTTCTAAAGATTCCACTCGCATGAGCACGTCAAGACGGTCCAGGAAATTTTATTGTGTCTGTTAAGTCCTGCTTGTTCAGTATTTCGGCAATGTTCTTCACGTTGTAGTCAGTACCGTCTTGACCCATGTTTAAGATGGTCTGTTACCAAGAGCCTCAGAATTTGAGAGCTCCGTGATGAATTTATTAATGAAAACAATTCTCAATAAATTTCAAAACATTTGCGTTGACTAATGAAAAAAATGGAAAATGCCTAGACCAGTTTCTAGCGCTAAGTCCCAGAAGGACAGTGGCGTACACAGTGTAGTAGAAAATTTAAATATCCATCGACTTAATAATAGACCAGACGCTGCAAAGTAATAGAAAATTTAAATGTCATTTTCATCGACTACACCTCCAAAGCTATAGGAAAGTTAGATGTTCAAGAAAATTGAATGTTCACCGATTTGGTAATTGACCAGCCACCTCCGAAGCAATAGAAACGTTAAATGTTCATCTACTTGATAATCGACTAGACACAACTAAAGCAATAGAAAAGCTGAATGTTCATCGACTTTTAATCGACCAGCCATTTCCAAGCAATAGAAAAGTTAAATATTCATCGATTTGATAATCGACACACACAGCAAGAGAAAAGTTAAATCGACTTCGACCAGCCCACAACAAAATGTTGATCGACTTCGACTAGTCAACCCCAACAATAGAAAAGTTAAATGTTCATTGACTCGATAACATCTGAAATGAAGTTCAGTAGAGAGAGAGAGATTTGCTATATATAAAAGATTTTACACTAATTATCTAATGGAAAGTTGGATTCATGGGTGAAGTTTACTAAAGTTACACTACATTAGATTTCGTTCGCTTTCTTTAGATGTTTTACCGTAGGCAAAGAAAATACAAATCGTATAGTACTGGGACAAATCACCTTCATAGAAGTCACCGCCGTCGATATTCACACCCAGCTCTGGTGGAGTAAATTTCCATAATTTTTCGTAACTTAACACCAAACCGGACAATGGACTAGGGATGACCCATTGGCGATATGTTGCCGAAAGTAAAGGGTGTGAAACAGGAAGTAACAGAGGAGTTATGTTTCTTTTAAGAAACCAGCGCTCGTTTCTTACTATATGCAACGTCCTCACTCTCAGTCTTAACCCTCCTGATGGTTGTCTCAACGAGGTATCTCGTCGTTAGCAAAACTGAGCAGATCTTGATGGACGAGATATCTCTTCATTAGAAGAAAACTAACCAGATCTTGATCTCGTCACCATTAAAAAATCGGCAATATCTTGATGACGAGATATCTCGTCATTAGCAAAATTGGTCAGATTTCGATGGCCGAGATATCTCGTCGAAAGCACTTGGAGGGTTGAGTATGGTCTAAAGCAGTTATTTTCAACCGGTGTACCGTAAGAATGGCATTGGTAAGATTTATTTCATTTCAACGATTTGCTTTTGAACTTTTGACAAGAGTGTTCACAAATAATTTCAAGTAACACCCATATAAATTAATTTGAGTACTTTTTTATTACATAGCATTATAAATAAATAGTTATTACATAGCATTATAAATAAAGATTTTTTAAAGCCCCTTTGAAGCAAAGAGGGTTGGTAATTACTGTTACCTTTTGTAAATGAAGTAAAATTATACTTATTTTTTATCAGATCGGGAAAAATATATATTTTTTTGGTGTGCCGCAAAATTTTAGCAATTAGTTTATGTACCACGATATGAAAAAAGTTGCAAATCCCTGGTCTAAAGGATAGCGGTTTGTCAGCCGAATGCTTCAACGTTCTAAAATTTGTGTTACAATTTTCATACGCACCTAAACTTTTCTTGCCCTAAACTTTTTTAATTTTAAGCAGTGAGAAAATGGGGCTCCCACAACAGAGGGGAGCCAGGGAGCTGGGGAGCCAGGGATCCGGAAGTGACGTTATAACAGGAAGTTGAGTTGAGTTGTTTCTCCTACTGTTACAGGAAGTGACGGCATAACAGGAAGTTGAGTTGAGTTGTTTTACCGGAAGTGACGTCGTAACAGGAAGTGGAGTTGAGTTGTTTCTGCCTACCTGTTGAGTTGTTTACCACCTGCTATACGAAATGAGGAGAGCCGGAGGTGAAGCCATCAGGAGTTGAGCTGTTTACCACTTACTGTTGAGTTGTACACCTCCTACTTTTTTATGTTTTCGACTTATGCTTTTCATCATGTTGGATTGTTTTGTTGGAGTTGCCATGGTAATGAATCACTGGTGGTGCCATCTGGTGGAGAAATTCGAAACCCTATTATTTTTAATTAAAAAGGAATTTCTTGGATTCGAACTGGGGACCATAGAGTCCGGAGTCAAGTGCGCTACCACTACTCCATTGGGACTTTGGTGTCAGTGGTGAATTAATGTAGTGTTTCTCTCTCTTTTGAACTTGTATTTTTTCTTAGTACTACGTATGGGCTATTTTGAGAAAATGGTTTGAATAATTGCATGGCGGTTTTAATAAATGCTTTTACAAAATTACTTGTAGCGCCATCTAGTGACTTTAAAAGTAATTAATCTAAGGAACGAATTGATTTCTTAATGTTTTTACTTTATTCATAACCATAACGTCAGTGTGTTTACGTTTGGGACTTGGATTTTTTTTTTCCCTTCTGAGATTTCGATGTGACGTCACGATTATGTCCATCGAGCAAGTCTGAACTTGAATATAAATTAGTAGTTTATAGCTATCTTGAATTTTGTTTTATTTCAGAGTAGTTCCATGAATCGTGTTAAGAGAAATATGCACTTTAAAGAAATTAAAGAATTGTGCCCACCTCCACCCGGCAAAAGAATTTACCGCCACAATTCAATTATTTCTTTAACATACAAAACTAAATTTTGTAATGACCATAAGCTAGTGTAGACACTCCATCTTCTAATATATAACGTTTGTCGTCAAATGGTGAGAGAGTGATTTTTCTTGTCTTCGTAGTATAAAGATAATGTTTTTCACTCTGAATTGCATACTGTTCTTCTTGAGTTATCGATGCATTAAAAAGACATTCTTTATATTGCTGGTGTTTAATTTTTTTCTTAATAACAGTTTTTGAAATTCCTTTTGCTGTCTTTTTCTCTCCACACTCCGACAAAAGGGAATACATTTTTGATCGTAAACCCACGAATTCTACGGCGGGTTTGGAACTTAATTCATCCTTAAAATATCCAATTTTCTTTTTATTTTTTTCGCTGTATGCAAAGTGATCTTTAGGATAATCGGATGTGTCAAACTGATCGCTATGGATGTGCATATCTTTATAAACATCTTCGGTTTCAATCTCATAAGTTAACGAGTCTGTGTCAGTGAAAAGTAATTGAGCCTTTTCTCCATATTTCTTTTTAATAAAATTATAGTGAAAATTGTACATATGTAATTTACTTAGTTCTAAAATAACGAATCCTACGTAAGTAGGTCTATTCAGTGTTACTTTTGTTTTAATCCTCTCAACTCCGACCAAGTCTTCATTGAAAATTGAAAATGTGTTAAATGAGGGAGAAGCAATCAATTTTACAGCTCTCTTTGGATTATTGACAAGTTGAATATCAACTCGATTTCTTACATTTTCCATTGTCTTTCCATACACAGAGTTGTTCATTAATTTGAAAAAATCCTTTTCGAAAAGCGTAGTAGCGTTTTTCCGGTGATCTGTGTTGAAATCAATATAATTTTTAAGCCAAGGTTCCTGCTTAAATTTTATAATTTTGTGAATTTTAATTAATTTCATTCCCAGTGACAAGTACAATTTAAGATTTCTATAGTAAATTACATAATTTTTCTTATCACTTAAATTGGGTACTAATTTTGAGCATACACTAAGACCCTCTGAAGGAAATGCTCTTTGCTATACTCGGACCACATTTCGATGTTGATTACTTTTCTTTCCGGGGCAAGTGGGTAATCATTATGTAAGTGGTGAATCTCTTTGGGGTAGGCTAAATCCACCTCTAAGATATAACCCTCAGCGGAATCGTCAGGAATCGAATGAATCCACGTTTCGTCTACCGATTCGGTTGTCATCCATTCCAGGTTAGCATAGGGTAGAGGCTGCGACATGGCCCAACCATAGAGATTGTTGGCATCCCAATACATAATGAATTTATTAGGTTTCGAAGGATCGAAAGGGTCTACATATTCATTATTGGCTTGTGACCAACGTTTACTTATCATTGACACTCCACCTCGAATACCTCGTTCCAGAAAGAGATGCACATCTATATCTGTTAAAAGTTCCAAGGATCTCCCCGTCATCTTTAGGCAAGCTTCCCATGCCAGTCCTGGGGAAGTGTAAAGATGTGCGCAGTCCAAATCATAATTAACTTTACAAATTTTCCTAAAATTTTCAAACACGTCGGCCAACTGTAACACATCACTTTTCACATATAAATCGTGATATTCCCCCAAATTGTTTAAGTTAAATGTTCTCCACACATTCTGTGCATGTTCATATTCCTCATCGGTAATGTGTTCTTCAGATAGAGTCGAAAAAAAGGCTTCTTTTGGTGGCAAACTTGTTTCATGAAACTTTTGAAAGGATGATATGTACTCATATGGATATATGCCTTTTCTTAATAGTAAATCTGTATTAAGTGGAATATTTTGAGATAGTATGTGAAAATTTTGTTTAGGCAAGTTAGATACTAACTTTTCTAATGTCGCTGGCATAAATTGCAAACTATCAATGAATCTTACGTGAACTGGGTTGTCTTTGCTTCTGCTGGATATTGTAAAAGAAATATATTTTTCCATATTAGTGGCTATGACGCTAAACTCATGATTTTTTACTTTGCCTAACCCCTGCATAATGTGATGAGCATCATAATGTTTTAAATTGTGAAAAATTACAGGAATTACTTTTCTTAATTTGTATTTTAAATTACATGCATTGTGCAAAGCACCTCTGTATTCACCAGAAAGATGATCGTGATCTCTCACTCGGTCCACTTTGTCCAATTTTTTCTTGCATAAAAAGCAAAGCGTTGCCGCTTGAAATGCACTTTCTTGCTCCCTTGTCATTGCTAGAGGCTTAATCGTGAACATGTGTTTAGCAAGATCATCCGTTTCATTGATAATATTTTCTAAAAAATCATCGACAGCATCACTGCCCCTATACCATCTGATTGGTTTATAGCAACCCCCATCTGGTCCAACCACAACGTATGCATATCCACAAGGGACGTGCGATGCCATTTTTTGAGTGTTTTTAGACTCTCCACTCAAATCTATCGGCTTTATAATTGATTCAAAGTCCGCATAAATGACAAAAGGTAGGGAATGTTGATAGTGCTGGTTTTTGAACGCAAGCATATTATCTCCCACCGCAGGCATTTCAATTTTTTGTACATCATGCTCATTGCAGTACTGAAGATGGTTTATTAAACCTATTTCTTGGGAAAAACTGTGCAGGCAGCGATAGCAAATGTATGCTTTTGCTTTATGTTTAGTTAGGTGATTCAATAACCTCGACATACACTGCTGGCCACCGTAAATGGAACACCCTGAAGGAAGCATGCAAATAATATGAAATTTACAACATGCATTAGCGGAGGTGAGATATGCAAATGATTAGAATTTCAGCGCAGACGCACATCACGCGCGCCTGTGGCGCCACTTCAAAGCGCTATTTAAGGCTTGGAGATTTCGACGATTTCAAGTACGGCAATTGTGTTTTTCTTGTGGTTTTTTCAAAAAAACGATCAATTATGCCTCGTAGAAAACAGCGATCCTCTTTTGATCAAGTATCCGAGTTCGACAGAGGAAGGATAGTGGCCTACCGAGATTGTGGATTATCTTTCAGGGAAATCGGTAGTCGTGTTGGACGAAACCAAACAACTGTAATGCGGATATGTGATCGTTGGATGCAGGAGGGTACGACGGACCGACGTGTTCGATCGCATCCACCTCAGTGCACCACTTCACGTGATGACAGGCATATTGTGCGTATGGCAGTGACGGATCGCTCAGCCACATCACGAACCATAGCACAGCACATTCAGTCTGTACCGCATCATCCATTGTCTGCGCGTACCATTCGACGCCGTTTACAGCAGAGTGGTCTGTCCGCAAGACGTCCATTGCTTCGTCTACCCTTGACGCAGAACCACAGACGTTTCCGCCGCCAATGGTGCGATGAAAGAAGGATGTGGACGGCAGAATGGAATGAAATTGTCTTTACTGACGAGTCACGCTTCTGTCTGCAACACCACGATGGTCGGATTCGAGTCTGGAGACACCGTGGAGAGAGGATGCTGAACAGCTGCGTTATGCACCGCCATACTGGTCCTGCACCGGGTATTATGGTATGGGGCGGTATTGGATATCACTCTCGCACTCCTCTAGTACGCATTGCCGGTACTTTAAACAGTCAGCGCTACATCTCCGAGGTGTTGGAGCCAGTTGTCCTTCCTTACCTTCAGGGCTTGCCCACAGCCATATTTCAACAGGATAATGCGCGACCACACGTGGCACGCATTGTCCAAGGGTTCTTCGTCAATCGCCAGATTGAATTGCTTCCCTGGCCAGCTCGCTCTCCGGATCTTTCGCCGATAGAAAACATGTGGTCCATGGTTGCTCAACGATTGACCCAGAATACATCCCCAGCTGCCACACCAGATCAACTTTGGCAACGTGTGGAAGCTGCTTGGTCTGCTGTACCCCAAGAACACATCCAAAGTCTCTTTGAATCAATGCCGAGGCGTGTGGCAGCAGTGATCTCCAACAATGGCGGCTACTCTGGCTACTGATTTTGGCAGGAACCACACTTCACAGAAGTCTATAAATTTAATCATTTGATACTTGGTCAACATGTTATCTACAAAATAAATTTTGTTGTGATATCTCTTGTCTTTCTTGGTGTTGCAATTTGGGTGGCCAGCAGTGTACTTCTAATTAAACAATAATGATGATTTGTTTCATTACTGATGAGGAGCAAATTTATACAATCTTCATGTTTTTCCTTTGAAATATACAACGGAAAAATTTCATCGTTTTCACTCTCATAACCAAACACATTAATTCTTACACGATTTAACTTTTCCACAATAGGCACCTTGGTTACAGGGGCGGGAAACGTTACATCACCCATGTTTATGCTGTGTTCATGTACATGATAATGAGTGACCCGGTGTGGATTATCTTTAAAACTTATATTTAGCTTATGAGCAATTAAAGTCCAAATGAAACATTTATTATCCTCATTTTGGATATTAAGGATTGCTTTTCTCGCTTGCAGTTTTGGTGGAAGGGGAATATAACTGCTTGCCGAAAGAGGAGAGTATTTAGCAGAACATAATTCAATGCTTAGAATTTTATTCATTGTCCATCCAGATCCGCGTTGTATAAATTCTTCGAACGAAGACACTATTTTAGTGAATGCTTCTTATATGTGTTCGGGTATAGACTCCTTCATTAAATCTACTTGACACAGACTTCTGAAATGGGTAGTTATTGTTTCTTCCTCTCCCTCAACAGAAATTTTACTTAGGCTTAATTTTATTACTAAATACCACTTAATGGCATTGAATTTCTCTATTTCTTCATTTAATAATTCATTGATTGGCAATCGCATTTCAGTTAAACAAGCCATTAAATCAGCGCATACTTCTTCAGGAGGAGATAAATGGTGAGTGCTAAAAGCGTCAAGAGCAACTCCGTTTTCTTTCCTGCGTTTATTCTTAAGGAGAGGCTTATCATTTTTCCTTTTACGGGGAATGGTACTACGTTGTGTGCGCTTATGGTGTATAAGAAAATTTTTATGAGTAAATTGATAACCACATTCCTCACAACGGTGCGAAATTTTATGATTAATGGTATGCCTTTTCAAGTTATCCTCTCGCGAAAAAAGATCTCCACACACATCACATTGAAACTTTTTTTCATGTGTAGTCATATGTTGAATCAATTTATCGTTGCGATAAAACGTTTTTTCACATATAGAACATGCAAATTCTTTATCTTGAGAATGTAATTTTATGTGCCTATTTAAATTCTTCTTTAAAGTAAAAGACTTTCCACACGTAGTGCAAATCTGCAAAGTTAGAAAATAGAAAATCCCTATAAATTTAAGGATGAAATCATATTTGATAAAATTAATTTTACATCTACATTATGTTTCTATATTAAGAACTACCTTTGAACCCTGAAGTGAATCTAGATTTCATATAAAAACACAATTTCAAGACAACTTATTTTTAACAATACTGATTATACTAAAACGGATAAAATACACTATACGTTGAGCACGGAAGAAATAATTTCAATACAACTTGATTTAACAATACTAGTTATTCTAAAACGATAATATACTTTTATTACTTCACATTCACTATATTTGAAAACTTTAATTGCACGCCTACTAAAACTGAAAGACTCGAAAGAATGAAATTGAATGAATTATTTTATGAATTCATACGATTTCAATAAAATATTAATTAATGTACTTACATGCACACCGCTAGGACCAGCACGTTGTTCATCATTCATGCTGGAAGTAGCTCGTCGTTCATCATTCATACCAGAAGTAGCTTGTTGTTTTGCATTAATTTCATGATTCATGATATGCCTTTTCAAGTTGTCCTCTCGCGAAAAAAGATCTCCACACACATCACATTGAAACTTTTTTTCATGTGTAGTCATATGTTGAATCAATTTATCGTTGCGACAAAATGTTTTTTCACATATAGAACATGCAAATTCTTTGTCTTGAGAATGTAATTTTATGTGCCTATTTAAATTCTTCTTTAAAGTAAAAGACTTTCCACACGTAGTGCAAATCTGCAAAATTAGAATAAAGAAAATCTCTAATTTTAAAGATGAAATCATATTTGATTATAATTAATTTTACACCTGCATTATGTTTCTATATTAAGAACTAACTTTGAACACTGAAGTGAATCTAGATTTCATATAAAAAATACAATTTCAAAACAACGTATTTTTAACAATACTGATTATACTAAAACGGATAAAACACACTATAGGCTAAGCATGGAAGAAATAATTTCAATATAACTTGATTTAATAATACTAGTTACTCTAAAACGGTAACATACTTTTATTACTTCACATTCATTATGTTTGAAAACTTTAATTGCACGCATAATAAAAGTGAAAGACCGTAGTTCTTCAATGAATTCATTTAATTCCAATAAAATATTAAATAATGTACTTACATGCACACCGCTAGGACCAGCACATTGTTCATCATTCATACCAGAAGTAGCTCGTTGTTCATCGTTCACATTAGATGTAGAACAAATACAGCTTACTGAAGAGGGCTAGAAATGAAAGGAGATAAATAAATATATCATAGTCTTTAAACTATGAAATTATTTTATATTTAAAAAATATTAACAATATATTTACCTCTGAAAACATTTTCCCATGGACGTTCTTACTCATATCGACTTCTCCAGTTGAAATCTAAAACAGGAATGGTTAAACCAAAGAAATAGTGTCTTACATTATCGTTAATCTTAATGATAACTAGTCACGTGTGTGGAGATCTTTTTTCGCGAGAGGATAACTTGAAAAGGCATACCATTAATCATAAAATTTCGCACCGTTGTGAGGAATGTGGTTATCAATTTACTCATAAAAGTTTTCTTATACACCATAAGCGCACACAACATAGTACCATTCCCCGTAAAAGGAAAAATGATAAGCCTCTCCTTAAGAATAAACGCAGGAAAGAAAACGGAGTTGCTCTTGACGCTTTTAGCACTCACCATTTATCTCCTCCTGAAGAAGTATGCGCTGATTTAATGGCTTGTTTAACTGAAATGCGATTGCCAATCAATGAATTATTAAATGAAGAAATAGAGAAATTCAATGCCATTAAGTGGTATTTAGTAATAAAATTAAGCCTAAGTAAAATTTCTGTTGAGGGAGAGGAAGAAACAATAACTACCCATTTCAGAAGTCTGTGTCAAGTAGATTTAATGAAGGAGTCTATACCCGAACACATATAAGAAGCATTCACTAAAATAGTGTCTTCGTTCGAAGAATTTATACAACGCGGATCTGGATGGACAATGAATAAAATTCTAAGCATTGAATTATGTTCTGCTAAATACTCTCCTCTTTCGGCAAGCAGTTATATTCCCCTTCCACCAAAACTGCAAGCGAGAAAAGCAATCCTTAATATCCAAAATGAGGATAATAAATGTTTCATTTGGACTTTAATTGCTCATAAGCTAAATGGGCCGCGGTGGCCCGGTTGGAAGAGTAACGGACTAGCAACCGAAGGGTTGCGAGTTCGAATCCAGCCAAACACCGTCGTGTACAAAGGGGGCTGGTGCACGTTAAATCTGTCGTGGCCTCAAATGTCCTCACGTTGGCGTGGTGTGGAAGTTTGGAGAGTGGGGTGCCAGCTCAGGTGTTGCCTCGTCATCTGACCGTGGTTCAAAATTACGTGGTGTTGTCCTCGGATCTTTCCCTTTGGGATTGATCCCGGACCGTCACCAATAGCCCGTTGTGTTGCTCCAGTGTGACGTTAATTGAAATAACAATAACAATAACAATAACATAAGCTAAATATAAGTTTTAAAGATAATCCACACCGGGTCACTCATTATCATGTACATGAACACAGCATAAACATGGGTGATGTAACGTTTCCCGCCCCTGTAACCAAGGTGCCTATTGTGGAAAAGTTAAATCGTGTAAGAATTAATGTGTTTGGTTATGAGAGTGAAAACGATGAAATTTTTCCGTTGTATATTTCAAAGGAAAAACATGAAGATTGTATAAATTTGCTCCTCATCAGTAATGAAACAAATCATCATTATTGTTTAATTAGAAGTATGTCGAGGTTATTGAATCACCTAACTAAACATAAAGCAAAAGCATACATTTGCTATCGCTGCCTGCACAGTTTTTCCCAAGAAATAGGTTTAATAAACCATCTTCAGTACTGCAATGAGCATGATGTACAAAAAATTGAAATGCCTGCGGTGGGAGATAATATGCTTGCGTTCAAAAACCAGCACTATCAACATTCCCTACCTTTTGTCATTTATGCGGACTTTGAATCAATTATAAAGCCGATAGATTTGAGTGGAGAGTCTAAAAACACTCAAAAAATGGCATCGCACGTCCCTTGTGGATATGCATACGTTGTGGTTGGACCAGATGGGGGTTGCTATAAACCAATCAGATGGTATAGGGGCAGTGATGCTGTCGATGATTTTTTAGAAAATATTATCAATGAAACGGATGATCTTGCTAAACACATGTTCACGATTAAGCCTCTAGCAATGACAAGGGAGCAAGAAAGTGCATTTCAAGCGGCAACGCTTTGCTTTTTATGCAAGAAAAAATTGGACAAAGTGGACCGAGTGAGAGATCACGATCATCTTTCTGGTGAATACAGAGGTGCTTTGCACAATGCATGTAATTTAAAATACAAATTAAGAAAAGTAATTCCTGTAATTTTTCACAATTTAAAACATTATGATGCTCATCACATTATGCAGGGGTTAGGCAAAGTAAAAAATCATGAGTTTAGCGTCATAGCCACTAATATGGAAAAATACACTGCTGGCCACCCAAATTGCAACACCAAGAAAGACAAGAGATATCACAACAAAATTTATTTTGTAGATAACATGTTGACCAAGTATCAAATGATTAAATTTATAGACTTCTGTGAAGTGTGGTTCCTGCCAAAATCAGTAGCCAGAGTAGCCGCCATTGTTGGAGATAACCGCTGCCACACGCCTCGGCATTGATTCAAAGAGACTTTGGATGTGTTCTTGGGGTACAGCAGACCAAGCAGCTTCCACACGTTGCCAAAGTTGATCTGGTGTGGCAGCTGGGGATGTATTCTGGGTCAATCGTTGAGCAACCATGGACCACATGTTTTCTATCGGCGAAAGATCCGGAGAGCGAGCTGGTCAGGGAAGCAATTCAATCTGGCGATTGACGAAGAACCCTTGGACAATGCGTGCCACGTGTGGTCGCGCATTATCCTGTTGAAATATGGCTGTGGGCAAGCCCTGAAGGTTAGGAAGGACAACTGGCTCCAACACCTCGGAGATGTAGCGCTGGCTGTTTAAAGTACCTGCAATGCGTACTAGAGGAGTGCGAGAGTGATATACAATACCGCCCCATACCATAATACCCGGTGCAGGACCAGTGTGGCGGTGCATAACGCAGCTGTTCAGCATCCTCTCTCCACGGTGTCTCCAGACTCGAATCCGACCATCGTGGTGTTGCAGACAGAAGCGTGACTCGTCAGTAAAGACAATTTCATTCCATTCTGCCGTCCACATCCTTCTTTCATCGCACCATTGGCGGCGGAAACGTCTGTGGTTCTGCGTCAAGGGTAGACGAAGCAATGGACGTCTTGCGGACAGACCACTCTGCTGTAAACGGCGTCGAATGGAACGCGCAGACACTGGATGATGCGGTACAGACTGAATGTGCTGTGCTATGGTTCGTGATGTGGCTGAGCGATCCGTCACTGCCATACGCACAATATACCTGTCATCACGTGAAGTGGTGCACTGAGGTGGATGCGATCGAACACGTCGGTCCGTCGTACCCTCCTGCATCCAACGATCACATATCCGCATTACAGTTGTTTGGTTTCGTCCAACACGACTACCGATTTCCCTGAAAGATAATCCACAATCTCGGTAGGCCACTATCCTTCCTCTGACGAACTCGGATACTTGATCAAAAGATGATCGCTGTTTTCTACGAGGCATAGTTGATCGTTTTTTTGAAAAAACCACAAGAAAAACACAATTGCCGTACTTGAAATCGTCGAAATCTCCAAGCCTTAAATAGCGCT
This sequence comes from Meta bourneti, assembly GCA_933210815.1. Lineage (NCBI taxonomy): Eukaryota > Metazoa > Arthropoda > Arachnida > Araneae > Tetragnathidae > Meta > Meta bourneti. The sequence continues at coordinate 74,694,467 of OW119934.1, read as the reverse complement.
TTGAAGTGGCGCCACCGGCGCGCGTGATGTGCGTCTGCGCTGAAATTCTAATCATTTGCATATCTCACCTCCGCTAATGCATGTTGTAAATTTCATATTATTTGCATGCTTCCTTCAGGGTGTTGCATTTACGGTGGCCAGCAGTGTATATTTCTTTTACAATATCCAGCAGAAGCAAAGACAACCCAGTTCACGTAAGATTCATTGATAGTTTGCAATTTATGCCAGCGACATTAGAAAAGTTAGTATCTAACTTGCCTAAACAAAATTTTCACATACTATCTCAAAATATTCCACTTAATACAGATTTACTATTAAGAAAAGGCATATATCCATATGAGTACATATCATCCTTTCAAAAGTTTCATGAAACAAGTTTGCCACCAAAAGAAGCCTTTTTTTCGACTCTATCTGAAGAACACATTACCGATGAGGAATATGAACATGCACAGAATGTGTGGAGAACATTTAACTTAAACAATTTGGGGGAATATCACGATTTATATGTGAAAAGTGATGTGTTACAGTTGGCCGACGTGTTTGAAAATTTTAGGAAAATTTGTAAAGTTAATTATGATTTGGACTGCGCACATCTTTACACTTCCCCAGGACTGGCATGGGAAGCTTGCCTAAAGATGACGGGGAGATCCTTGGAACTTTTAACAGATATAGATGTGCATCTCTTTCTGGAACGAGGTATTCGAGGTGGAGTGTCAATGATAAGTAAACGTTGGTCACAAGCCAATAATGAATATGTAGACCCTTTCGATCCTTCGAAACCTAATAAATTCATTATGTATTGGGATGCCAACAATCTCTATGGTTGGGCCATGT